>JAUMGZ010220828.1:0-11477 GCA_032359645.1 Pododesmus macrochisma
CTGTAACGTATATACAGGTGGGTTACTGTAACGTATATACAGGTGGGTTACTGTAACGTATATACAGGTGGGTTACTGTAACGTATATACAGGTGGGTTACTATAACGTATATACAGGTGGGTTACTGTAACGTATATACAGGTGGGTTACTGTATCTTATATACAGGATAAAGAAATACTGTAATTTTATATTCTTATATTTTATAAAAAAAATTGCTAGCCCCTAATTCGTATTTCTGTGGCCTTTTTACATTAAAGTTAATATTTACCTTGATTCACTGTTAAATCCTCTTTGATATATATATATACATGTGTTTATATTTATATATATATATATATATTATAAAGTCTATATGAAACTTTTATAAAATGACTACATATTACCCTTAAACAGATGACTGTAAAACACACAAATTTAATCGTTGAATTTTTCACAGAAATTGTATTGGTAAATATGTTTCAAAGAAAAGCTTTTTGCTTTTATTAAACAACCACAACAAGTGTACATAAAAGTGCATATTCTTATTGTTTACATCAAATATCAAACAATGCAGGAGAGAAATTGTTCATTCGAATCTCTCGAAAATTTTCACTTACACTTAAACTCGGAGGATCTCGAAAGTGACCAAATTTTAAACGTGATGATCAAAGCCACTAGTGAATGGCGGAGAAGATAAGCGAAGCGTGTTTAAATTTAAAAAAGAAAACTAGAATATAAAAAGTCAAAGGTAAACTAGATTGATTGTTGAGTGATTATCAGGTGTGCCATATGTCACATGTACTTTAATGCCGTTGTGTTCATACAACTTTTAAACAATTACTATATCACGTGACTTGTTAGTCAGACGACAATAAGATAATCCATATAAAATATGTTAATCAGATTTCAACGCATTTTCAATAACTTTATAAATGCCAATTTAACGATAATTTGTTCCAAATCAAAAGACTGGCATGTTTTTGAGAAACCAATCGAAATGTGGCGAGATAATAAATATAATACGCTAATCACAGATCTGAATCTGTATTTAGCTCTGTGCTCTAACTTATGATCGGGGCGATGATGCCATCGTTATATAACTCATTTGAATTTCAGAAAAAGTATGCAATTAAAGATAATAGGGTAAGATTGAGTATTAAAAGCCACCTTTAAATAATTTATTTATCAATTGTAATACTCAATGTAATTTAAATTTCGATATTTTTAATCAAATTATTGTATCAGTTTATTATTATTTAAGAGATGAACAACAAACTGTTCATTTTCACACTTTGAAAACCTTGCTCGGCGTTAGTAACTTATATTTTACGGAAGCCGATTAGGATCATTCCTTAGCTATTGGTTCATATCATAACTTAGGTTCCTTGTCAATTTTAGCAGAACAACATAGAGAAGAAGTTGTACATGAAATGACAGATTTGAAAGATAAATAGGTTATATGAAGATGTTATTACAGAGTATATGTTGCTATATCCAAATAAGCAACTTGTTCTAACAAATGTGTAAATGTGTGTTATGTGTAAGTAACATATTCATGCATTGTTAAAGCAGATAAGTTATTGTTATAGCAGATTAACGGATTGTAAAAAACAAATCAATGAATTATCATAACAAATTAATGAATTGTTCTTACATATTTAAGAATAATTATAACAAATTATGTTACAATAGATTAGTAGGTCGTTATATAACAGTTTAATGAATTTCTAAAATAGTATACAATGTAAGTTGTTAATACATGTATTATGAATTGTTATAGTAGAGTTATGTATTGTTATAAACAGTTTAACAGTAACACATTTTACTGGGTCGATACAACAAATTGGTTTGTTGTCGTTACTAGAATTCTCGTTATACAAGAGCTAGGACATGCTTCACTTCTGAAGTAGTTCCCGTGATCTTACCATTTTCAAGCGGACAAGTAAGATTCGACTCGTGAAGAAAGTTGAAATGGAGGGTAAACGAGAATTACCACCTGTTTTACATTGGACGCTATCTTGATTGACAGCCTGAGAAAGGGCGTTCAGGGCAGTTTTATACACTGTTATTGAATAGATTTTGTGTGGATAACATACATTTTGGAAAAGATTCACTACAAAGAGATTTTTTTTAAATTTGACACAAAACAGTGAAAACAATTACAATTGCATTAAGTAACCACGTACGAAAGGTCATGTTTAATTTTAGAACCGTACGATAAAGCCGTCTTTTATTGTAGCCAGTATCTTGGTGAACTTTCCCGGAGTCGGAATCAAATCGCCACTATCTTGGCATCTGACTTTGGAAATTCTGATAAGGCTATCATGGCTTTGATAAACGCATATCAAAAATGAAATGTTATTCACTTATCTAGACCTCAAACTCGTGTGAAAGCTTATCACAAAGCTGAATTTTGATAAAACTTGCTTTTATCAACACGGTTAAGTCGCAGATAAGCTAACACAGATGCAGAGTATCGGTTTTTTCTGATAGTTTTCAGTGATGTTTACTGAGGTAGACAAACGCATGGAGACCTCAGGTCCTGATACTCAGATATGGAGAAGATATACTCTTTGACATGTCCCAAACAGCTGAATATATAGTTCTGGTTATCGATGCCAATCAATATTGGTTCTACAAGATCTTATTATCTGTAGACCAGTTGGTACTTTATTAAAGAAAATGTGATAGAGTGATCTCCCCTTATTTTGTTTTTTACCAATTTAGTTTCGTATTTGACACCATTAATACCTGCATTTTCAAGACATGATCGAGTTGCCATTGTCGTTAACTTTGTTATACATGTAAATAAAAATGTATATGTACAAGTAAATATCGACGTCTATAATAACTTAGAAAATTGTCTTTTTATCAATAAAATGGTCATTTAATTTAGTAACGGGTTGTTTACTTCATGAAAAGGTGTAAAATTGTTTCAAACAAAGATAATTTTCAGAAGTATCACATCAATAGAATATACATGTATATATAGATATGTGTATGAATGATTAAAACATCAATGAAAAAGTCCCCTTAATGTGTTTTCAAAGCAGATCGGATAACGATATTTCAACTGTATTTACCTTTTACGTGGATTTTGAAAAACTGTTTTGAAAGATGATGATACAAAATAATAATTTCAACATTATTTACCTGCAAAACAAGATCCCCTTGTCGTATGGAACTTAGTGACACCTGTTCTCCAAGAAATGGTCCGATACTGCTGCCTGTCTGTAAAGGAATGGACGCGCATACAAGATACACCCTCCCAATCACACTGATTTCCTCTTCGTCTACTTTCTTAAGAAAAAGTACATCATTTGGAAAACTAAGAGATTTCAGAAATTCTATTTCCGTTGGAGATACAGAACTTTCTTTTGTTATCCTGATTCTGTCGGAATTATTGCCGCATTCCTCCTCACCGGCCGCGGAATTAGGTGTTTGTGCGTCCTTCCGGTCGAACACGTCATTGCTATCATTTGATGGCGACGGACATTCTTGCTTTATCTTACTAAGTTGTCCATTTGGAACCCCTTCAAGACTATCCTCCTCAGTTGATGTGAGTTTATCGTCAATGCCGTCTTCATTGTCTTCGCTTTCTGATTGACCTATAACAATATACAAAGAACATTGCGAAGTGAGACAAAAGCACACTTAAGGGCAGTCAATAAACGCAAAAGCTACTCAGTGTTAAATTTTCGATCAAGTATTCAATATATTCACATATGGATTTTGCTAATTAAGTAGAATTATTTGTAAAAGGGTCCTTAATGCCAATCAATTCTTCGCAATAAATGTTACCCTTCAACGCAATAAGTTTATCGTATTTAAATATATCCATATTGCAAGAAAGAGCTTCTCAAATTTGCAAAAACAACACTTTGATGACAGCTCTCCTCTCAGTAGTGGCTGTGCATTATATAACCTAAAAACCATATCAAAGACCATAGAGATATCCTTTCTCACTTCCATGTGTAGGCTCTGAGAACTTTTGAAGGACTCTTTTTATAAATTCGATTTTTAGTAGAAAAAATCTTGAAATCTAGAGAAAACGCAGTTGGAAGTATGGATTAAAAATGACGCAGATTTCTTGCTTTATCTGATTTAGACGGCCCTCTACCTAAATGTTGTGACATTCCCACCGCTGCCACCAAGAAAGACACTTGTTGAAACCCCAAACTTAGCAGGAAACGCACATGATCATCAAGTTTTGAAAGGCTGCAATGATAACAGCACAATCTGTGGTAATTATATTTGATTTTCCAAAAATTCACACGGTATCCGTTTTTGGATTGAAAACGTTTGCCTTTTTTCAAGAAATGGGAAAACAGTAATATACAGATCGCTAACGATAGTATATCCGTTAGACAGTATTGCAAAAAGAATGGTCCTATGCTAACTTCAATAAACCGTTTATACAAGCTGGTCGTTTTCTCTTCTCCCTTACATAAGGGTAGACAATACAGAATTATTGTTTCCTATATCATTCAAAATGTTTTAATTACAGAAAAGTAAACCAGGAAAATATAAGCGAGTAAAAAGCCATGCCAATGTGTCTGTGGCGTGGTACTTTAATGAGACAGCACCATAAAGTTACCATAAGAGCGCACTGTTACAAGCAGACGCCGTCTCTATATGATCTAGGCATAAGTTGAAGTGACGTTAAACCAAAAACACCCAGACAAATATAAAAGTTAAAAGACACACATTGTCATTTTTTCTGATCCCTATTCTTCATGTTTACAACACTAGTTGCCGTTGCCCTTCATTTCAAGAAAAAATCGGTATTTACCTTTTTTATAACAACACAAGTGCTCGTAAAAGTGCAGCCTATTGTTATATCAGATATATAACAAACAGCTTACACATGCAGCTAATGTAGTTGATGTACATTTTAAATATAAATACAGAAACTATTTGTAATTTGATTCATGTATGAGATCACTGTACTTTAGTTTTTAATGGGTTTCTGAAGTTAAAGTTGATCTACATCTTGCACAACAAGGAGGGGTGAAAGCGTGCACACATACACAAGACAAGATAAAGACGCATAAATCATGTGCTGTAATATTTGATAGATTAAATCGTAAATAATGCACAAATAGATTTATGTATGTTCAAGTTCATATCAGTATGAATCATTGGGTTAATTCTACGAAAAAAGGGGAAATTTATAAACAGGAATTCAGACTTTCCTTCTAAATGCTTATTTTTTGCTGGATCCGGAATTTGTTCAATTGTGTCCAAGTCGAACAATAGTTTTTGATGACTAAGATTAAGAGCATCTATAGAATAGTAGATTAAGAACTTGTAGCTAAACTTAGCATAAACTTATAAATAAAAGGATCCCTGTTATCAATGTATACCACCAAATATTTATAGGTTCATTTATAAAATCTAAAGAAAAATTGTGTGCATATATATCCTATCACTCAAATACTTGGTAAGTGAGCAACATTGTATATTGAATATTCTTATGTCTAAATATACACATTTTGATTTTTTATTTCTCTCTGAATTATTCCATTAAGTGTTGTGAGTGTTAAATTATGAGCACGTCATATTCAAATTATTTAAAATTGAATTTATAAAAAAAAATACATCACAATTAATCGAACACTTAAAAATAAGTCTTTAATCCTTTCATTTACGACAGACAAATTATGAAAATTATCAACTTAATCTCTTAACATATCTGAAGTAACCAGATGATGATGACCTTTGCCTTGTTCAAATGTTTAGCAACAGTACAATTAACATTCTATTATTTTTTTTACATTTGAGATATAACTGTCAATTTCAAAATATAATTGTACAAAATTGAGAAATAACTGTTAATTTCATAACATAATAGTACGTCTGTCGTTGCCATAAGGTTAAATATGTACTTGTGTATGACAATGTATTGCGTTAGACAGGGAACGAGAGCCGGCCATAGTTCTGGGTATTTGATAAAGATGATAATATGTGTCTTATCTTGACAACTGCATTGATTTCACGATTATAAGCACAGTGATTGTAAAATTCCTTCTGACCCCAGACAACTAAGGACACCGTTAACTGATTAGATACCAATGTTTAAGTAATCTGTAATATACAAGGATACGTGACAAGAGAGAGAGAGAGAGAGAGAGAGAGAGAGAGAGGGAGGGGGGAGGGGTTGATGGATGGATTGGGGTAAAGGAGAGAGAATCAAACAAACATATATCATGTTACAATAAATTATATTACTAACTAGTCATTTCAACATCACATTTCGGTTCATATATTGATTGCGCATGTTTGTTGTGTAACGTGTCACGTGTACGTATTGTAACGATGGAACATGTACATGTTGTAACAGTGTTACGTGTACACATTTAAAGTAATTATATGCATTCTTATTAAAGAAGTGACGTTTATTTTTCACATTGAGTACGTAACCGATAACAAGTACAAATATGTATGTCCAAAAAAGATGTTATTTGAAACAAAGCCTTAATTGTCTACTACAACTTGACAATTAATTTAGTTCTCTTTCAAAAAATAATTAATACTGCATTAAGGAGAAGCCACTTTTGTTAATATGAAAAATAAAAAATTAATTAAAAAAGACATATTTAAGTTAGTAAACCTCACACTTGAAGATATCTACAAACCGCAGAACGCGTGATTTGCAAACAACATGCCGTTTTTCCTTATCTGAAGGGTCCAGGCCGGTGGAAAGCAATATTTGACAGTGTGACGGGTTTGATAACGTACATGGCGGGGGACTCTTATCTATACTTCTTTGACATAAAACACCTTAGAAGCGTTAATGTTATGTTCTATCTCTACTGTCCATCTCAAGAACCGAGCGAACACCTTTACGTGTAAAAAAACAGAATATAAAAATCACCAGTAAAATCTATACTACACGATGTTAATGTCCGTTAAAATGTATCAAGTTAAGATTTATATAAATACAGCCGAGTTATACAAATTCGAGTATTGGTGTTTATGTACATTTATTTTTGTTTGTAGCAAATAAATATTTCCGACTAAGTGTTTCAATTTTATACAGTTATTGATAAGATCTAAATGCAAGGTGTTTCCTTAGGTATGTAAGCGCTTTCTGTCCCATGGTACGATGAGATGTTAAATAGATAAAAGTACCTCTGAAGATTCACTTTCAGATAAACGCTTGTCCGGCAACATACATTACCGTTGATGAGAAATGTCGACTTCAAACAACTTCAAGCGTTTTTCGATCCAGAAATCACAGAAAATCTTATTCTTTATCACAAAAATGCACGTCCTCTGTATTTTTTGTTCTACAAGTTCATTATTCAAGGTTTAATTGGGGCTTAAACCTTACAGGCCACGTCGTTTTTATCAAAGAGTTTTGTTGATAGCGACTAAAAAGGATTGATATTTTCCTATAATAATAATGATCATAATATTTTTGATGATATACAAGTTTGATATCGTATCGACTCTGAATAATAGTGATATAGCGAACGACTCTTTAAAGCGTAACTTATCTATATCTATTGCCCATTAGTGAATGTTCCTATTAAACTAAAATGTAGTAAAAGCATTTAACTTGTTCATATTGGCAATCTCATGATCCAAGTGATACTATCGCCCACATTGTATTTCCATTCCGCAGTCAGCTGAGACTAGCGCCGATCGGACACAATGTTACATTTTTTATCCTCGATATCAAATGCGATAAAGGCTTTTCCAGCCATTTTAAGATAATTGATTCAAAGGGCTACATTTTCATTTGGCAGATCTTATCGGTGTTTTCTTCTATTTGAGCTTGACATCGCTGACACGATACAGCGAGTTTTAAAGTAAATTAAGAGATACATATTTTACCTGGATCGGATAATGAATTTTTACTTTGGTTAAGTGGCTACAGGTGTCGGGGTACCTGTGTTGAAAGTTACAATTCAATCTAAAATGCATTTTATACTCACGAGTGATCTTTATCAACTAATGCGAACATTTTATTTTTCAATATGGATTGATGATACAAATTTAAACATTTTTGATAATAAAATAGTTTAAATGGGGCGACTTCTACGACGTTGCCTATATGCCTGAGGGTTGTGATGTTTGTCATGGTCCAGTGACTCTGGGTGATTGATGGTGGTCTTAATGGTCAGGGAGGTTTTGTATATATAAAATAGCGTCTAATGATGCCCTAATGCTTTGCAAAATAGAAAGAACAAAATGTAAATAAGAATGATAAAAAAGCGTGAAAAATATCTTTATAATCTTAAACATGATCATATTCTTTATTTACTACGTTCTGAAAAATAGTAAACAAAGACACATAAACAAACAATAAACAAGAGTTAACAAATTGAACCTTTCAAACCTACTCGTCACAGAATCTGTTAAAGATATAAGAATGATCGAAGGAGATATATTTATTCTGGTGTAATTGTTCAGCTTTCTAGATGTGAAAAAGGAGAAATTGGAAGGTGAAAACTAAAATAAAACTCAAGGGAAAAAAATAAAGAAAAAAACATTGGACACCTGCGTCTTTAAATGCTAATTGAATTATCTCCCTTTTTAATTTTGATGTGGTTTCCTTTATTTGTTATCATTTGGCCAGGGCCATATTTACGATATGTCATTGCCAAATTCTCAATTGAGCATTACGTTTGTATGTGATAGTGAGAGATGTTCATTATACTTATGTGATAAAGAGAGATGTTGAGTTGAAACCACGTTTATATATAACTGTCGTTAATGCTTCTAGCATTGGTTCAACTTACTTTTGAGACACTATTCAATTCTTGTGTTTCTCTTTGGGGTGTTTTTTCCAGTGAAGGTTCATCGTTGTACCACATACATGGAAGAGGGGGGGGGGGGAGGGTATTCGTCTAGTGTGATTTTTTAACGGGTCAATATGATTTTTAAAGAACAATGTCTGCAAACATGATGCATATCAGCCATACCCCAAATTGTGCTGATATAAAAATATCATAGATTACATTTTTGAATGCTATAAAGTTTTGATAATCTTTCGTCGACTGAACCATAAAACTCACCACATGTCAACACAACAATATACACGTGAAATACTGCGCGTTCTCTGTCATAGAGACAGCACATAGAGCGAGATAAGAGTTAATATTGATAAATGTTAAGTTACATCTTTTTGATGTTTCATATAGAATTCTCATGAAAATCGGGAGATTACCTAACAAGTGATATACATCGCACTGTTATCTGCATTAGACATTGACAGTGTATAAGTAATGGCTGCTCAACTAACTTATGCATACTGTCTGCACAAAATAAAAAAAAGATCTGCGAGAGAATATATAAAATCAGTTACACTGAGTCATAATATACTAGAATTATCATTTAATTGAAAAATCGCCCCGATCAGATCTCCACGCAAGGGAACTTCACTAAGGACGTTTGTTGATAGTAGCGAGATAGGGCTGTGATTATCTCGTGCTTTGCTTTGAAAAGTACACGAGATAAAAGATACTTGAATTTAAATGTTCTGCATTCTTTTTATGTCAAACCTAAATACTTGCTATAATTGAAATTCACTTGTCTTTGATCTACTTCTCTTATATTTCAAATAAACCTTATCTCATTACGCACGACTGATTACCTGAAAATGATTAGAATCGCTGTTGGTTTGAGTCGCGTCTACCTTGGCAAAAAACGATAGAAGCAGCCGAGAGTCAAACGCTGAGCGCATGAAACAAAGATGAGATAAGCCAAAGATAAACAAAACTGATGAAACGCGGCTCTATCATTAAAGTAATGGATAAAGTTTGATCACGATAACGCAGACAAAATGGTGACAAAGCAAGCATGCGAAAATAATTTTTTTTCAATTTTTTATTTATTTTATTTTATTTTCTGCGTTTCACACGTTTCCTCGCTCCTACTCATGTAATTTTAGTACCTATTTACCCAAAACACGTCGCCTGTTCAAATTTATTTAATAGAACAAATTTGAACAATTAAGGCAGATAGGCCTTTGTAATCAGAATTACCGCTTACACATGCGATTGTTCGCTGGTATGGCGCGAGATCAAACAGTCAAGAATATAGTAATGGCGTCGACACATGCAGAAAAAACATGCAGATTGGTTATCGTACGTATACACCGCATCCCACTATTGTTTAACTGGTTTATAATTTGCATGCAGCGTAATTAGTCCTTGACGGGATCTCGGGGTATTTCTTTTATACTTGACACCTATTCACGCCGATACCGGCAAAATGGTCACTCGGGTATGACTAAATATGCATGGCTCGATAACCCGTTGTTTCCATTTCATTTGGAGTAATACATTGTATATTGGAAAAAAACGCCATGTAAAATGTTGATCTATGAACCATGCTTTATCGTTGTAGTGTGATATGATGTCAAAGACAGTACCATGCACGCATGTTGCCAAGCTCCGTAAAACACACAAAATGGCGAAAGACAAACTTGACAATAAAGTGGATATGAATTCATTTACTGAATATATGCACATCAAAATTAACAGAAGCGTGCCATTTTGTTTAATACAAAACGTTGTCTTCTTTGTCTAAAAGCTCCATCGCAATTTAATATTAGCTGCCCATACATTGCAATCCCTCAAATCCTTAACATATCTACTCGTTTCGTTCCATGCAAATTTCAAATCTGAAATATACGATTAACCAAAAAATGGCGATATTGGATCTCTTTTTCAATGAGGCGACAATATGCTAATTACCCCATTCATTCTACACCTTGGGTTTACAGATAACTCAAAATTGAAAAAGGGAGAGATATTAATCTCCGTTTAAATATACAATTAAATAACCTGCCTGGTCCAAAAGTCAAAGAAAAGAGGGTATCATATGTTCGTCAACTCTACGATAACGATCTCGCTGACAAGAAGACATGAATTATTTAAAGATTTAAAGCCTAACATTAACTAATGCACACTCTATCGAGCCGTGGCAATGTCGGCAACACTGACAATGAATATATACTTTTCATAATTAAATCTGAATAAATCAATAATAATGCTGAACTTACATGTTATAATAGAAATCAATATGCATCTGCTATAATGATTTAGGATACATACCCCCACCTAGAAGAATTTTATATGCAAATGAATTTTAATCAATTTATATTATTGCTTGATTGGACAATTAATTTGGCGACTAGAAAAGGTATTATATAATAAATGTTGATAAATATTCAACAAAAGTTCTTAATGACCTAAGCTTATATAAATGACGCTATCGATCGTACTTCAATGTATTATTGTTAAGATATATGGGGTATGTTGAAACTTTTAACGTGTTTTGAAACCTAATCGAGTCAGATAACTGAAACAAAAGATATCTACCTGTGTTTAAATGATGCAGTTTTATTCTCTTTCCGACACTCTTGTGTTGTCATCAATCTTATCATATAGCAAATGTGCGTGTTCGAGGAAGGAGGAGGAGGAGGACGACGACGACGACAACGAAGAAGAAGATGAAGAAGAAGAAGAAGAAGAAGAAGAA
>JAUMGZ010220839.1:0-11477 GCA_032359645.1 Pododesmus macrochisma
TCTCCAACCACTGGGTCCATACTGATATCTCAGGATTCGAGGTGTCATGCAATACAGAGACATAATTGACCACATCCAATATACAAACGAGGAACACTTCAAGCGCATGAGGTCAACAAAACCACGTAAAACGTTAACGAGTCTAAAACACAAAGAAATGATATGCTTTGGACGAAACAACATACAACAAGACTTGTACACATAGACATGGACACGGACTTAAAACCGTCAGTCCAGCTTACTGGACTGGTGTGTTTAAACCGGTTTTACTAGGTCTAAACCTCACACTTACCACATGCCTTCAGACGCTTAGATAACATATACATTCAGTTTACACTAGTTTCAAACCCTATGCTAAACCTTATATATTATTTCTAAACTATATGTTCCTACAACAGTCTCAAACCCTATGTTTTTATAGTAGTCTCATACCTTATATCTACACTAATAAACTACAATAACTAACACTAAACTATCTAATCAAACGAAGAATACTACTATTAACCTTTATCCCATGTCTTAACACAATATGTCGTCTTCGGTCTCAAACTTCTATAAGCCAGTGATGGCCCCAGCTGTAGTGTTGAAACAACTACAGCTACCCGAGACCCTACATCGTTACGTTTATCCCTAATTCGGAAGCATTCTGATTAGTTGCCCAGATATCAAACTAAGACCTAGGATTGGCTAAACATCCTACAAACTGATTGGCTAACCACGAAAACTGCATTTCGATCCGACTTGATCGACCTATAGAACAACACATAGTGAAAACAATGGTATTGCAATTAAATGATTGACAAGAGTTATCAAACACTAAAACACAAAGCACACAACATTAAATGAATGTAAGTTAAACGTATTTTCGTCCGATACATGTAAATGTGTCTGCGGCGTGATGCTTTATTGTGACAACACTATAAAGTCGCCATTAGAGCGCACTTTCACAAGCAGACACAGTATCGATATGACCTAGACATGAGTTGAGGTGACGTTTAACCTTAATCAAAACAAATGAAACATGCTTTATATTTAATTAAGACCCTGCTCATGCGGGGAAAATGATAACAGAATAGGAAAATGTTCTATGTGCTTTAAAATGTTGTTCGCTTGGATATATCTTTTGTTTAAGATTTCTTTTGGTTTGTCCAGTTTGTTTGAATAACATATTGTTTCTTTTAAATTTGTATACCTGCTTTATTTCGCTTTAACCTGACTAATTCCAGTAAAACATGTGTGACAAATTCAAGACGACAAAACGTCTATTCGACATCAATACAAAATGAGGACGTCTGAACGGCAGCACGACACAAACAGGGCGACGTTATGACGGACGAAAGTACAAAAAGTACGACAATAGGACAATTAACGACAATGATGTTGACCTGTTTTTGTCGTGCGGTCGTCTTGATGTTTTCATTGCTGTTAAATATCGCTCTGGAACGTATAGCGTTGTCGTATTGTCGCTTTGCATATTGAAAACAAGGCAAGGGCAATGTGGCCTCAATTAGTCTTCAGAAAGCACAGTAATGCATTGATGAAATAAATTAAAGATTCAGGAGAAAATTCTACAGATATGCATGAACATGCAAAGGATAACCCCCGAAAAATACAACCACTAGAAAAATAGACAATTACATACATAGTTCTCACATGAAACAAAAAGGCCCTAAGAACAATCATATACATATATATTGGCTATCAGGACAATAGCAAATCTATAATTATGTTCTATCTTCATTTTACCAGTTTACACATTTGAATCATGGCCACAATTGAATTTTAAAAATGAGGATACACTTTAAGTTAACAATGCAATAAATTATGTATGAGATGTAAAACTAGCTAAATCAACTCAATACGGTTGCGTGTAATTTCCTCATATTCCGAGTATAGCTTTCTGATAGTCTAAAAATTTGAGGACGATGTAAAATATTAAAATGTTTTGTCCGAAAAAGTCAAAATATGATGACGAAAGTGTGGACTAAAATCTGAGCACAAAATTGTTAAAAAAAATGCTTGTTTCGCTAATATTATCACAGCATAACCACACCTGTCGGCAGTAAATATTTTATTTATTGTATGAGTATACAGGAAATGACGTTACAAACATATGAAAGATATCAGACTGTGATGACGAAGTGGCGGATCTCCTTAATATAAGTCAAAAGTGAGAATATAATGATTTTCTTACCGTGCTCAAAGAAGCAGCATAACAACATCAACGTACACAACATTGTGTTAAGTTTTATCAAGCGCTTGGATCAAGGGTATATTCTGAAATAAAAGAAAACATTTATTAGACATATTCTAGTCTTCGCTTTAGAATATTGATTTAGTAATCACTCACTTGGCCTTAACGTCAATCTATTTAGAACAGACATATAATTTAGTTTTAGTATTTGATTAGTTTGTTAGACGATTTTATATATTTTGTTTAAATTTCCCCTTTTCTATCCCATAGCCACTGGGGCCAAACTCCACCAGTTAACAAATATCTTCTTTGATGTTTTTGAAGGTTGCTTCTCCTCCTACCAAGTTTGGTTGAAATGGCTGCTGCGGTTATAGCAACGTAGAAACTTGAAAAGTTACATATTTGCTATAGTGTTGAACTTAAATAAATATAACAAGAGTAACCTATTACAGACCCCAGGGTCACGCCTTGGAAAAGATGGCTCCCCATGCACCAAGCGTAAGATTATTTTGCTATGTATATATGCCTGCTTTAAACCTTAGGACGTCTTGTTTATAAGAACTTTGTTATTTAAAATTTGTCAACTTTTCCCTATTTCGGCCCCTTGAAAACGTCCAACAAGAAGTCAAAAGCTAACTTTTGTAAACTGAATCCCCATGGAGTTATAATGGACTTAACAGTCACATAAATAACAAATTTCTATAGACACGATAAATGTCTTACTTGAGTATACGGATGACGTAATCTTCAGTATTCTAGTGCAACACTTTAAATACACTATAAAGTATGAACTAAACATGCTGGATGCACAACCAAATCAGTTTTCATCACAATAAAACAATTTGTTCGTTACATTTTCTTTCTTAAAAATATAAAGAATTTCAAAATACAAACTTAAAACACTTTTTAAAAACTTCAACACGGTTATGTGTGTGCAACTTTTGCTTAAATCTAACTGATTTCATTCTCAGAGTTGTCTTGTAGATCTTTATAACTTTCTGTTTACTTACCTTAATTATTAATACGTTCAATATTTGGGAACAACAGGTGAAAGCAGCACGAGTGTCATTTAACCGTCAAAATCTTAAATTTACAAATACATAAGCTTAATTTAAGTTTACTCACCTGTAAATTGTTGCTGTCTCAAATGGCGAGCAGATCATAATGCACTTTTCCTGCCGGACGCCTTATATAGCCAACAATTGTTTACAAACTAATCAGCCGTGGTTTCGCATCCTGGTACAGCCCAAACGCGATAATCACGTGCACTATTCAGAGAAAATAGATGACAAAATAAACCAAGTCCTCTGTCAGGGGTCTACATGAGATATTATGCCATTATCAAAAACATGAAATATAAAAATGGAATTGCATGTTTTTTGTTTCTTTACATTTGTCAAATGGAATTGCATGTTTTTTATACTTTGCATTTGTCAAATATTTGTATTCCTTAATTATAATATATTATCTTGTGTTCGCTACACAACAAGTGCGTGTTAATGTTCGTTTGTAATTTTTTTGGTCAACATGTTTATATTGCACTCTTAGATCTTCAAGTTTTATAAAGACACATAAGACTATATAAAAAAAGGTGTGCTTCTGACAATACCTGCTCGTCGGGCGACATTAAAGTACTCTCTTATTTGACGTTCACATCGCAGATAAATTTGCATGAGCTTATTTAGCGTTTACCTCACAGAAACAATGACATCATACTTTGACTTGTCTTTAATTTTGAACGGAGGAGAATAAAAAAAATCTAAAGAATAGAATGAGAGAATATTAAAGAGAGTAGCGGTAACAAAACAATGATGGCGATGGATAGAGGTTTGGCCCGTCTTCAAACAATATAAGTGGTTCTTTTACTGACAGTTGATAATACATATTTACATTTATTATGTACCTCAAAATCGCACTCAACGAAACTGCACATCCATCAACTTTCCACCCCCAACCCCTGACCCCCCCCCCCCCCCCCACAAAAAAAAACAACACACACCCGTGGTAAATGTGTTCATGGTGATGGTGTAATTAGAGTTGAAGGTTCCATTGTCACACTACAAAGTGATGTTCAAATTTATCAAATATGTCGAAATCTATGTTAAACCAAAACTTAAATTACATTCATTTATCTTAATTATCCTACCTTTTACACATTGTTTTAAGCCGTAGTACAAGGTAACTTTTCAATTCAAAAACCCGTCTGTTGTCGTTATCGTCATCGTCTTAGTTAACTTTTCACATTTTCTACTTTCCTTAAAAAAAAACCACTGGTCCAAATCGACCCAAATTGGTAAGAAGCATTATTTCAAAAAAGGTGATCTAGACCATAAGGCCTCCAGGGGCGTCACTATGGTCTAGAATGGGGAAAATTTGACGAGAATATAAAAACGATCCTTGCATATTAAGAAAAACCTCAGTCATACAGACAATTCGACCGCGATGGAACCTCTTGCAACGGACTGGCGACCGCTTCTGCCCATTTTTGGATATAGGATATGATCGCCGACCAATCAGCAATAGGTTTTGCAACTTGTCAGTGATTGGTCGGCAACATTTCTCTCATATACGGTGATAGACTTGTAACTAGTTGATACCGATCTGTGACTAGTCAGCGAATATTCGGTGACTGGTTGCAACTTAACGGCGACTGGTCTATGACAAGTTGCCGATCGATAACCGATCAAACCGTAATTCGGGTATCAAATAATTTCTCTGCAAGTTGCCAATGAAGCGCCGAACGATTGCCGACTCGTCACTGATCGCTACTAGGTTGCAAAGACTCAACAGCTTTATCTAGAAGAAACCTATCGCCGCACAACAGAAACTAATCGGAGATTAAAATAGCACCGCTTGGAGGACTAAAGGATATCAAAGAAACCACTGTGCAACCAAATTGCCAGTATTTTGTTCGATGCTCAGAGGACTGGTTGCTACCAAATTGGTTGTTCGACCAATCTGAAACCTCGTAGCGACCTTTATGAGACCTTTCAGAGACCTCCGAAACCTCTTTGATATTGTGAATAGAGGTTGCAGCGCAGTCGCATTGTCTATGTGACTGGGGCTAATTCTAGAAGAATAATTATAAAGTACCAGTTTTTTTTAAATAGGTCTAGAGATCAAAATAGGTCACGCGTTTTCGGGTCAAAGTTCAACAATTGTAGTGTAACACATGTGTAAACGTTTCTCATTTTTTCTTCTCCAACACCAATATATTAATGTCACATCAAATTTGGTAGAATAATCCCCATGAGAAGGGTATAGTGTTATTTAGATAATTGAGATAGGCCTACGGAGTGCGTCACTAGAGGCCAGAATGGGGAAAATTTAAAACAATTAAAATTAATCATAATAAACTTGAAGGTCTGAAGCTCAATGCAGTGCAACCTGTTCTAGCGACCACCTCTATAAAGAGACCATCTGCACATAAAGACCACTTATATCAGGTCACTTGAAGTCTAATTACACTTTTTGTTACCTGTATATAAAGACCAATTTTTCTGGTCTTTTCTGTGGTCTTTATAGGTAGGTTTGACTGTACTTACATTTAGTGTAATCTTAATGAAAACCAAGTTTGTTTAAGAAGTGACCCTTGGTTCAACGGTAGGGAAAAGACTTTCCTCCAACATCTTAAAACCAAATTCAAAAAAAAAGAATGTATCGCTACGATTGGGTTCGGCCCTTACCCAGAGAAAGTCACAAGTGGGATTGGAAATTTCAACAAAATTTCAACAACAACAGCAATTCTTATAAACTGGAAGTCCGAGTTTTATAGAACCAAGTTTGTTCAAATCGTAAACCTTGGGTTAAAATGGACATATTCTGTTGAGCTTATTTATGTTTAAAGCCATACCAATTAGGTCAACTTTTCAAGTTCTCCACTTCTGCACAACCACATGATCGATTTCAGCCATACGTCAGGGGGTACACATGCTGGACCTCTGCCCCTAGGAGCGCCACTAGGAGATCGCAAAGGGGGGATTTTTAAACATCTTCTTATAGATAAAGCGGATTACAAATGAAATTACAGTGATTTTGCAACCACATTGATATTTATGCCAATAGGCCTTTCTATTATTTATTTTTATTTTGTGTTTTGTAAGTTGTCTTACTCCTAAATAAGAGTAGGGGAGCTAAAACACACACCTGTGATATAGCCCAGCTAGATTCACTTGTTTTTAAACACGACGGGTTAAGATGGAAATAAGGGTCCCATTAACCAGTTTAACCGTTCCACTCAATGTGTTGAATTAACGCCCGTAATCATTCTTAGGTGATAGCTTACCTCCGATATTTTAGATGCGTATTTTTGAAAAGTTTACATGTATATAACACGTTGATGTTTTTTCAATGCTTTGTTTGATCGTTGGCCCGTTTTATTTTAAAATCATTCTTTCTAATTTCACGTATTCATCAATTGTTAAACCTATATGGACGTGTTTGCCTTGTTGCAACAACATTTCTTATTATTAAAAATGTGTCAAACGAGGAAAATAAGCTGAATTGATACATAAACAAACAAAACCAGCGTCCACATAATTTTTTAAACAAAAAAGATGTTAAAAATCATAATAACAATAACAATCAAATATAATGATAGATATATTAGAACATTGTGGAATTGTTTGCTTTGGGTATTTTCCCAGGGTTGGCGTTTTACCATGTTTATTTCCGGATACAAGCTTTCCGTTCTCCAGATTTGAAATGTGCGTTAACAAAATTCCCGGGGGAAAATCCCGAAACCCCCTTCGTGAATCCGCTAGGGCTGCGCGCTCGATTTTAGCTTCCATTTCCATATTTCCAGGCTGCGCCATTGATTACAACTGCACCATTTTTAACCATACGTGGAACGAGTTATTATGATCACAATTGAAAACTTTAAAACTATATAAATATCTTTATATATGCAAAATATATTTATGCAAAGTTTATCTTCAGAATAACTTAATCATCTAAGCAATATAAACTCTTAATATCGATCTCAAAGCAATTAAATCAAAATTATAATGATATTTATGAAAGATACTTAAGAGACCACTAGAACGATCAGTACTTTTTTTTTAAATTATATCTTTAAACATTTATTTTTAGTATCTTTAAAATGGGTTGTGAAAAAGTAACTAACATATTGTTTTATTACAGAAAACACAAATACTAGCAAAAACTTGGTTTATTCTCTATTTCGAGGTGGAACATTAAAAAGTTAATTTAAAGTTATTTGAAACAGCGGCACAAAGACAACAGAGAGTATTCCAAACAATTTTTAACTTATTAAATAGAATAAGTTTAACGTTTAGCCGTAAGGTTTGTGATAACATCACTAAGTTTGCAATAAAATTTCATAATCCAATCATTCATCCATTTAAATTGATCGTACTTCGTACTTTTAATATCCATTAAACAAAATTACGACATTATTTGTTGATTTTTAGTTCTGATATAAACATAACTTTCAATTTATCGCCGTGACCACAATTATTTATAAATGAATGCAGCTTAAGTAATCGACCTTTAATTACACAATAACAACAACGGCACGTGCATGGTAATTGCAATAAACCGCTTTGATGGTACATGCTTTAAAATACGACTTAAAGGCTTTCAAAGATATTAATGGGGAAAAAATATTTTCCGTCAAAAAGAAATGGTCCTAGGTCTGGATTTTTTATCTTCAGAGTTGGAATCTCAGATGAGGGGATTTTTTGTTGATTTTCATTTTTTCCAGACAGTATTGATAAATTGCTAGATTTTGTTTTACATAATAAAAGAAATGAAACACTGAACCCGGATTTCAGCATTGATATGCTTATTGAAGTGACGTATAGTACACACGGCTTATTTTTTCAAGAGAGTATTTATGATTTAATAAAGTTTATGTGAAGTATGAGCAATTTGAGGTAAAGAAAAACACACACACTGAAACCTACAAGTTACACACAAAGCCCCTCTCTATGTGTACTGAATGTATTGGAATAAAGAATAGAAATAACTAACATATCAGTTTGCTTTATCAATATTCAACAAATCCACCCTATGCTTTGCGGTATATTTCGTTTACGCATAATACACTAAACAAAAATATGACATATCCATTAATGACATAATTATGGACATACACCAATTAAAAATTGATTGAAATAAATTGAGGCAGAGTCCCGATTGTAAAAGAGTCCCAGTTATAAGGAGCAAACACGAAACAACAGACACACTTATAAAAGCAATCATAATGACCCCAAACCATCACAATTTGGCTTTTGTTTGTAAGCCTCAAATAATAAAATATGCATCAGTGCTGTGCTTGTTTTCCTAATAAAGAACTCTTAGAGTTAACAATCCATTGTATGATTATTTTGGTGTTATGTAAAGTTGGTCCATGAAAGTATCTGGTTTCAAAGTATTGTGTGTTGTATTTTATTTGTGTGCATTGCTATATGATGTTAATGTATTTTATTTGTTTGCATTGCTATATGATGTTCATGTGTATGCTGTATCTTAGTTGTTTGCTTTGCTATATGATGTTTCTGTTAGTGCTGTATTTTATTTGTTTGCTTTGCTATGTGATGTTCATGTTTATGCTATTGTATTTTATTTGTTTGCTTTGCTATATGATGTTCATGTGTTTGCTGTATTTTATTTGTTTGCTTTGCTATGTGATGTTCATGTTTATGCTGTATTTTATTTGTTTGCCTTGCTATATGATGTTAATGTTTGTGCTGTATTTTATTTGTTTGCCTTGCTATATGATGTTAATGTTTGTGCTTTATTTTATTTGTTTGCTTTGCTATATGATGTTTCTGTTTGTGCTGTATTTTATTTGTTTGCCTTGCTATATGATGTTTATGTTTATGCTGTATTTTATTTGTTAGCTTTTCTATATGATGTTCATGTTTAAGCTGTATTTTATTTGTTTGCTTTGCTATATGATGTTCATATCTGTGCTGTATTTTATTTGTTTGCTTTGCTATATGATGTTCATGTTTGTGCTGTATTTTATTTGTTTGCTTTGCTATATGATGTTTATGTTTGTGCTGTATTTTATTTGTTTGCTTTGCTATATGATGTTCATATCTGTGCTGTATCTTATTTGTTTGCTTTGCTATATGATGTTCATGTTTAGGCTGTATTTTATTAGTTTGCATTGCTATATGATGTCAATGTTTATGCTGTATTTTATTTGCTTGCTTTGCTATGTGATGTTGATGTTTGTACTGTATTTTATTTGTTTTTTTTGCTATATGATGTTCATGTTTGTGCTGTATATTATTTATTAGTTTGCTATATGATGTTCATGTTTATGCTGTATATTATTTGTTTTTTTTGCTATATGATGTTCATGTTTATGCTGTATTTATTTGCTTGCTTTGCTATGTGATGTTGATGTTTGTACTGTATTTTATATGTTTGCTTTGCTATATGATGTTCATGTTTATGCTGTATTTTATTTGTTTGCTTTGCTATATGACGTTTATGTTTGTGCTGTATTTTATTTGTTTGCTTTGCTATATGATGTTGATGTTTGTACTGTATTTTATTAGTTTGCATTGCTATATGATGTTGATGTTTGTACTGTATTTTATTTGTATTGCTATATGATGTTCATGTTTATGCTGTATATTATTTATTAGTTTGCTATATGATGTTTATGTTTATGCTGTATAATATTTGTTTGCTTTCCTATATGATGTTCATGTTTATGTTATATTTTATTTGTTTGGTTTGCTATATGATGTTCATGTTTATGTTATATTTTATTTGTTTGCTTTGCTATATGATGTTCATGTTTATGTTATATTTTATTTGTTTGGTTTGCTATTTGAAGTTCGTGGCATTTTCGATTGTCGTCGGTTCCTCGAATTCAGATTATGTCATTATTTAAGTCACTGCTAATCGTTATATATTACCGATGATAAAATACAAGTACATTTGTACAGGCGCAAACATATTTGCAGTTGAAAGAACGACTATTCTATTTCTAGAAATCTATTACAAAGTGCAGTTTACAGTTTACAAAAAAAAGTTGCACTTTATAATTCAATGACGCCACCTTAAACAATTTTGAGGCTTGAAAATAAAATTTGCTTAACTTCCATATGATACGGAACAGATCATTGTTTATAGATTTAATTTGACAAAAGAAAAAAATCGGACAGAGAAAGTCCAGCTTCCCAAGAGTCCGGGGAATCAGGAAAATGTCGCACACATTTGTTTACATGTGACGCACATATGATTTATTATTGTTTATTCAGAAGTACGTTGTTAATTTTTTAAAACATTGAGATTTCAATTAAGAATTTTTAAGGGAAACCGATGATGGTAATAAAAACAATATTGTTTTATGTGTTCTGTTTCAGGTTACCAATTTATCATTTTATTAATGTGTTGTCACATAACATCAGTCGACGCTAATGTCCACGTTTTTAACGGTGTAATTTAATAGGCATTCTCAATTTCTCAAATCCCGGATGTTTTCGAAGTTCATGTGTCGTACAACAAGCCATGCAAATAAAAGGACAGAATACCGCGCACCACCACAGAAGAAAGCTTGTGCATCCAGACATGAAGATGCATACGTTGAAAGTCGCACTATTGGTATTGGTCAGCTATATGACTTGTGCAACAAGTTTTCATCGCCAGGATCACACATCCAAAACAATTCGCATTCCACTCAGTACCTTCAGCGGAAAAAATGTAAGTTGTTAAATAATCTGGCGAGCGCGCACGAGAGAGAGAGAGAGAGAGAGAGAGAGAGAGAGAGAGAGTTGTAAATTAGAAAATACTTTTTTCCTGATATCGATTTAATCTTAAAAACAGACTGAAAATCCGCATTTAGTAAATAAAATATTTTTCTTAAGAACTTATTTTCCCAATAAAATACAACAGAAGAACGCTCCATCAGTCTTACCTGTAATATATCCGGAATAAAGGAAATAACTTATTTTATATTGTCTAAAAAACACTGATGTTCTGCAATGTTTCAGCTTTATTTAATGTTTGCCGAGTTGTCATGACAACTACATTATCGGAAAAGACCTCAATTTGATTTAAGAAAGATAACTCTGTTGACTTTGGGCAGCTTGTGTAGTTGCACGTAACAAACAGTATACATGATCTGTGTTATATAGGTTCCGCAACGAGTTAGGATGGGATATCGGGTTTTATCTCACTAGAGTTAGTTAAAGCCTCGGTTCCATGTAAAATCTGAAAATTTACTAACGAGAGTGAGATTAAAACCCGATATCCCATCCTAACGAGTTATGGTGCCGTTTTCTCCTACGATTTTCTG
>JAUMGZ010220850.1:0-11476 GCA_032359645.1 Pododesmus macrochisma
ACCGATACATTTAATGGTAGACTAGTTTCACTAATATTTAATAAACCATGGCCGCCCCATTCTCAAGACTTCAGTCCCGCTGGGCTCTTTTTATGGGGCTATTTGAAAGAGTTTAAACGCCGTGTCTTGAATCTACGGAGGACTATAATAAAGCAATAAATAAATAATAAAGCAATACGCGTAGATATTAGACAAATTACCACAGCAACATGCAATGCAGTAATGGAGAATTCAAGGTCCTGTTAACATCTAACGTCAGTGAATTAACGTTATTTAAAAAACAACGGTGATGTACTTATTATAAAAAAAACCTAGCATAAACTGAATAAAACATTAAAGAAATTCATTTGCAATTTTATGATATACAAATTGTTATTGTTCTGTTTAATTTTTTAAGATATAAAGAACAGAAAATGTAACAGATATTTTTGAACACCCTGTATAAAGTAACAATGTAATATGACTGGTGCCTATAAAATTATATGCACTATACAAATATGTATCCTACTAGGTTTATTAATATGGGTATAACAAGGCCAAGCGGACACCATGAGAACAACTTATAGAGGCAAGCGTGTAATCAAATGACAACACAATTGTATCACTTGTTTAAAAAAAACCAATATGAATAGAATCAACAGAACGAGAGACATTGGCAAACAAACAATAACTGCTTCAAACAATGAAGCACTGGAATGTTATTAATTAAATCGACATCACAACAATAATTAAGACTAGTAATCTATGCGAACCGACGTAGGACGGTCACCCAGCACAAAACCAGGCAGTGTGGTTGAACCGGTTAATGAGACATTAACCTTCCCACTTTCCGCATGAGACTAGAAGTCTTAAGTACAGACACACACTTAAAAAATTTGTAAATACACTTCATGCCGCTGTAATACAAAAATGCCACATGGATCATGCCTCAGATAAATATGATATTTATAAGAGGAAGGAGCCAAAACTCTCTGTGAATTACCCCATCGCGAACCCCAGATCTTGCCCGAAGCTGCAGTCACTTATGAAAATCAGCTCAACAACTAACCACCCAATTGTCAATAAATATATAAACGAGTAAATCATGTATACATATTTACAAAAGGCAATTGGAATCATAAAAAATTGGACATAACTTAGAGGCATAAAGCTGAAAACAGTGGCTAATACGTGGTAATTTCACAGATTCAACCTAAAGTTAAGTATATTAAATATGGCATTGATGAACAACCAGTGTGCTCGCAGAGTTTCAAAAGCAACACACCAGCCATTTTGAACTGCCAGTAAAATAAGAAACAAGAGGGATAAGGGACCTAAGGAGAGCAACACTCACCCAGTTAAGTATCAGGAAAAATAACTAAGTTGGCCCAAGTAATTGCTATAACAGCAGTGCGAGCTCAGAAATAAGAACAACGCGAAGTTCAACTCACAACCAGAAGAACAGATATCAGGACCCAGCCTTATCGATATATGGAACTTTCAACTGGAGCACTTTATTGAGTCCCAATATTATTGTTAGAAGGTGTGCAATGCCAAAGGCTATGCCAGTAAGAGGCGGTAAATGGACCCAATACTAAGCATGTAGTGCGTCTCACTAAAACGGAATTATAGCTACGTTTAAGTAATTTTCTTAGAAGTTTAGTAGCAACAAAAGATACGTCTGATTTTTTATCCTCCTTACGATTATCGTTGTTCGTTTCTCGAAATTGACGATCGTTAGCATCATCTAACATGGACTTCAAATTTCTGCCGGAGGAATCTGAAATACCTATAAGAAGCATCCACAAGTCTATTAAATGACAAATCATACATGTAACAACATTAACAATGATCGTCATATAACAATCTTTATTATAAATATTATTAGGTTAATGTAGCAACAGACAACAACATTATTGCTTTCACAGCATTAAAGAGTTCCACAATACAGTTTTGCGACTCGACTCGACACGAAATCGCTTTGAGATTCTGTTTCGAGACAAACACTCTAGCGAGTCCAGTCTCAAGATTTCAACTTGGAGTCTAGACTCGCGTTTGAGTCTCTTTCGAGATCTCGGGGCCAGGTATATTATATATTCGTTATTTGTTGACTTCATACTTACCTTAATTCTTAATTTGTGTGCTTAGCTGATTGCCATTTCGGCTTCCCAACTCCATCCATCCTTTTCTAAATTGTAAGTCAGTCCGTCCGCCTGTCCCTTATTATACAACATATCATGTTTAGTTTTACAATCTTGTTAACGTATCTAAGCTAGTTAATACTGGGTTTTCCGATGCAACTGTGTTAATCGTACATTTAGACAAAGCTGTTTTTCTATTTCTGTTAGAATGTGGTTTTCGTCCTTTCACAGCGATACCTAGGACGATGGCCTCTCACAAAGAGGATGTGTTCTACCTGCTTAAATATATTTATATATTGTTTACATATTTTAGTTTGCAATTTTGATTTACAGTTGTGTGCAAGCTAAACTTGACACCCTTGTGCCAATAGAGTTCAATATATTTTAACATGTGGTGCACATGGAGTTCACAGCAATAAGCACTATTATATTGTTCACTAGGGAGTTCACAATTATAGACCTAGAGTTGCACTTCAGGTACATGCATAGCAAAAGTAGGGTAGCATCTTCATTTCCATCGTGGTTTTTGGTTCCCACTTGTTTAGCTTCGAAACCGTGATTATCGAGGTCTTGATTTTTCCCTCGAATCCGTCAATGACGGTTGATTTGGAGGACTCTCACATTTTAAGTTGGTTGACGTCATTTTAAAATTGTCGTCTTACTTTGCTAATTCATTCTGGTGGTAACATTGTGATAAAGCTATTGTGTTTTTGTCAATTATTCTAGTAGAAAGCTACACTTGTGTTTAATGTATAAATCTTCTAATTTCTCAATATTAATATCAAAGTGTTTTAAAATGCATAACTTGATTAGAACTGATGCATATTTTATAAGAATGTCCGTTACCTTGTTCGCTATCTTAATACTCTGATCAAACTATTATTTTAAATCTTAGCATATCATGTTATAACATTTTATCACCTAAACTAGTATACACATGTATAGAGGCAGGTTAACTGGTATCGCCCATTTGTTTATCTTCTTTTGTTTAATGTATTTTTTGTACTTTTCTAAACTGAATAAAGAATAAATGTCTTTGAAATACAGAAGCAATTATTTTACACATTTTTTATATTTAGGAATGTTGCAATAAAATATAATGCAATTTGTTATCAGCATTATATATGTCCCCTTCTTAAACGCCATTGAGGTAAGACTGTGTTATCTGTGTTTGATGTTTTATAACTGTCAGGTGTAGCTAACCATGCAGTAACCAGCCAGCAATATAAATTACCGCTACGAAATAATTGGATTATCTTTAAAATCTTTAAAATCTTAGCATCTTCCTGATAGATTTTATAGCCTACATGTTTTGACTAGTGACAATTAGAGGGATGTACCTTATATTTATAAGTTGTATGTGAATATACAAACTTATTTATATATGAAAGTTTGAAAATGCTTAATAATGCCTTTTGAATAACTCCACATGTTCTAGGCAATACATTTAAGGCTGTCTGTTAGTTGATAAATATCGTTTATTATTTTAAATATTGTACCTTAATTGTTATAAAAAACATATCTTATCCCCACACACTTATACTGTTTAATACTTGTTGATGAATTTCTGAAACTTATTTATAAATGTGTTCAGAACATTGTGTTTTCTTGGCTCTTACAATGATAGTTGTAGTATTAAGTATTATTAATTTATCACTTGGCTAACTTAAGGAATGTATGAACATAAAGTAGTAAATACGAAAAGCCAAGACGATATTCAAAAGCCTTACGTTCGTGGCAAACAAAATTAAAACCTGGAACGCACACAGCAAATACAACAGGATTAACGGAATCAACATAAAGAGAAACAAAGAAAAGAAAGAGACAGAGAAAGAACCAAAAATACATTTATGGACTAAACGATTGAGATGTCAATGGATAAATTGCTGTTTGTGTTCATTTGTTTGAATAAATCATAGTATACATTTATGGACTAAACGATTGAGATGTCAATAGATGAATTGCTGATTGTGTTAATGTGTTTGAATCAAACATCTTTTATATTTATTTATAAAATCCTTTACACAATGAATTAATGAATGAATGAATTTACATACAATATGTTTATATGTTACGCAGATAGACTATCTGCACTATGTACTGAGTAACTTATCTGCTTACTTGTATATGAATGTTATGTTATATATGATCCATTAAGCATTTATGATGGTTTTGTTTCAATCGATGTACTTTTATGATACATGACACACTTGATGCCCTTATATATGTATACCCTGCTTGTGTTTAAACCCAGATTCAGCCGTCTTAAGCAGAATAAACTTGTAGTGCGAATCAGTGCACTGCTAGTGCACAATAGTGCACAAAGGAATTCACATAATGTGCACTTTGAGGATAACTCGAAGTTTATAGGTAGTGTAAACCAGGAGCACTCTGTGTCAAGTTTATCTTGCATACAACTAAAGATCTAGTTTCCTTCTATTTGTACATTTCTATTGACTAAGGTTTTTAAGCATCGTCTTGGTTTTTGTGTTTACTACTTGTGTAAAGATAGTTTAACATTGTAATTAAATATAACAAAATGACAAAGCGTCAATATTATCATCTCTAAATACTTCAACTTTCAATTTGTTATTAGAGCTGCACTACACATGCATTCAGAAATCGATCTGATTTGTTTTTACTGTTCAAAATGCGATGAATATAATGCGCATTGAACATGTAGCTTACAACGCATATTCATAAATATGTTCCGATATGAATACATGGTGTTATATCTTGAACACATTATACAAATTACAACTTACAGTCATTTCTTACTTCAAGTTAAAACTTTAATTCGATAAAAAGCATTTCTGTCTGCCTGTCTGTCGATATGTATGAAATGAATGTACGTTGATGATGTTTAATGCGAATCTAAATCTGGAATACGAGACTAGGGACCCTCACAAAGAATATTGGATATGTTCTCTTATTAATATTATGTTTATTGATAAAATGTTCTAGTTTTCAATTTTCTATTTCTAACTACTCTCGCTTATTGATTATGCAACCACAGCATGATAATTAACTCTGACAACTTTTCAACTTGAGACGTTTCATCCATGAATATTTAAAATCTGTAAGTTGCGTGCATGTAACGCTTAAGTAGTCACACGGAAAAAACTAAAACTGTTTTTGCATTTTTCACTAATTTTCCCACGGAATTCCACTCACACATGAGTGATTTGATGTGTCGCTTAGGCCATAATTGAGTATGTTTCGGTGTTGCATCCGAGTGCTGGTAGGTTTGTTGCATATCTGGTGAAAAATAAACACAAACCTTTTTAAAGTCTAGGCTATAATTAAAGATCGGCAAAATACATATATTTGGACACAACTCATATTGTACACATGCACATTAAGATGCAAGAATCATCTGAGTGCTTTATGAAATAGAGGAATAGCTCAAGTAAATATACAGGCAAACACTTTCACAGGACAAGAATCGAGGGCAAGTTGGGCATCGGGGGTATTTTTAAGTATGTTTTAGCTCACCTATTCGACAAATAGGGGTACAATAGGAGTACCCTCGGCGTCGGCGCCGGTTTCCCATTTGATTAAAATGTTTAGTCCCACTTTAAGTATACAAAAATGTAAAAATGCAACCTGAATCATGTCTCCGATTAATATGATATTTATAAGAGGAAGGAGCCAAAGTATATTTTACATTGTAATATGGTTACAGCAGTTGCTTGGAGGTTTCTTGCAACACATTGGGCCACGTTTGCTCAGTATTAGTCCAAGACACAAGTCTGTTTGAATGGGTTTAAGTTGTTGGGCAAGTTCTAAAGGTAAAAGTTTTTTGGCAAGTTATTTTGAACTTGATTAAGCAGTGATTTAGCACAAGTATCAGGATGCTGATATTTTGTATGAGGGTAGTTTTGGGGATACAACAATTCATTTAGCAGACTGAAATTGGAAATATTTTTTAAAGAAACTAAATTTGACATTTTTCTGGACTTAAACTTTTTCTAGGTTCAAGTTGTGCTGCAAGTGTTGAAATGCACTACTATACAATCAAATATGTCAAACTTTTCTATGTCTCATGATCAATCAATAAATAATTTTGTGAAGTAGGAAGCTGAAAGTTAGAATGAGGGTTGTTTTGGGTGTAAGGTTCATTCAATGCAATGATAATGGACATTTCTTGTTCGATCTGTTATCTAAAATGGTGACCATAGTCATTGATTGGTTTAAATTTAAATATTGTCCAATTTGGTTCACATTTAGTATGCAGATGTATTCTGACAGTGCAATCTCAAGTAAGGATGATTTTTTTTCTATTTGTAATTAACAGATAATGTCAAAGACCTATGATTAGTCAACATTTAGATATTGCCTGATTTTTTCTTAATTTGGTACTCAGATGTACATGTATAACTACACTGGGACAACAATCATATGTAATTTTGTTCTGATCTATTATCTAAGATGGGACATAATGTAATGGCCCCGTTACGATTCAAGCTTGTTTCATAAATGTTTTTAATAGGCGAGCTATGCTGTTCTCCAACAGCTCTTGCTCTTTTAATATATATACACCTGGTGTAAGGATGACTGACGTAGTTTAAAAAAAACCAACAGGTAAAGTGCATGTCTGAAACAAAACACCGATATAATTCTTTCACCATATGCATTTGAAATTGTACAAACACAAACGTATTCGCGAATTTTGGAAAGTTTGTACTTGGTCAGTGCCAGAAACAGCCTAAATGCGTTTTAACCACCTTTTGCCCTTTCACACAAAACTCTGATTAAATGTTATTTTCACATTCCACTAATCAGATATTATGTTAAATGAAGTATTTAGATTTTAGATTTTTTTAAGGAATGTATAAATTTCTATAAATGTTGGGAACATAAATTTCAGAGTGCAAACAAGGTAAATCAATTTAATAACTCAGTATATAACACATATAAATATATTCACATATTTTACATGTACATATGTACATGTTTCTGCGTCAGATTTATCAAATATTTTCAACGTATGTACATCCAATGATATCTGCTCTGATCATTCAAGTTCACTTCCAAAAAAGTTTACTTTTTATATTTTTAAAACATATTTTATTTAATATCAGTCATAAAAAACATAACAACGTTTGGTGTTTATTTATTCTTGTTCAATTTCTTTTATAACAATTTGTTTTTTAATCAATTTTTATGAATCTAGTCTTTTGTTAAATAATAGAAATTGTTTATTTATGATTTGTTCTTCATTTGTGTTAAAATTATTTTTTTAATTAAAAAAAATCGTTCTGTCCTGTATTGTCGTTGTCCCTGGTACTGTACATGTTCGTCCTTCTGTCTCCAAAAGAGTAAATATAAAACACTTCAACAATACGTACTATTAGTTGACACCGCCTGTTGGGTTTTTCCTGTTTGTGTTATTTCCCTTGCTGGGTGGTAGATTTTTGTAATCAGGAAGGACGCAAAACAGAAATAAAACATACTTATGTCCTTATATTACATCTAATGGCGTTGTTTCAGCTTGCAGTTTAAGATAACAAAAGTTGTCTTCTTCAAATTCGGGCTACACATTATTTTTCTTATATTTTTTCCTTCTCGTACTATCTCTACAACTTTGCTGTCGTGTTTTGGTTACTGCTTATGACTTTCCTGGTACTTTGTCGTTCTCCTGTCTCCTGTCGTCAGTGAAAAATTATCATGGTGCTATAATTTTTTGTTTATTAGGAAATGGTTGACATTCACTGAACTTACACGGAAACATCGAGGCGGGTGACACCTGTATGGCTGCAAACGCCAACTTCATTGCAGACACCGTGTTTCGCTTCTAGTTTTTAAATCCACATGGACGAACTCCATTTAGACTTTTCCTAAACCAATCCATTTGTCGTCATAGTCCGTCGTTGTACGTCATCGTCCGTTGTCATCGTCCGTCCGTCAAAAAGTTTCCTATTTTAAACTTGACACAAACTGTTGAGGCAATCTTGACCAAACTTTCTGTTAATGTTACTTGCATGATGATCTTTCAGAATTGTGTCCAACGTCGCTGAACTTCATTCAATATTGCCGTCCTGGTTTCTGATTGGTTAAGCCATTGTCGACTTCTTGTCAAAAACCGTTGACCAGATATTCACAAAACTTGATTTGATCTAGATGTTCCGTGAATGGTCCCCTTCCAGATGTGTGTCCAACGTTGTCAAACGCTATCCAATATGGCCGTCTTTGCTTCCGATTAGCTGATACATTATCAACTTCTTGTTAAGAACCGTTGGCCAGCTTTTCACGAACCTTGATGTAGATATTCCCTGCATGGTCCCCTTCCAGATGTTTGTCCGACGTTGCCAAACTCCATCCAATATGGCCGCCCATGCTTCTGATTAGCAGAGACATTATTGTCAAGAACCATTGGTCAGATTTTCAAGAAACTTGATGAAAACGTTAGTTGCATAATCCCACTTTAGATGTGTGTTCGACGTTACCAAATCCCACCCACTTTTTCCACATTGACTTCTGAGTGGCTGAGATTTGTTTGACTTTTTGTAAAAAAAAGCCACAGTTTGGTCAAAAAAAATTCAAACAACTTTCAGATCTTCCTTGCTTGACATCTCTTAAGATTTGTGTCTGGCAATGGTAAAATGCATTCAATATGGCCATATTTGCTCCTTTTCCCTAGCTTATATGTTTCATGATGTTATTGACAGTTGTTCGTTGCATATAACAAAGCATATTGAGTTAAGAATATTACTCTTGCATTTCAATCTAGTATATACAATATACTTTCTTTGTTGGTTTTGTAAATAATCGTTAATAAATCTGACGGTTGATTTGAAGCTTGGCTTCGGGTCGAGGGCGGGGTCCTCTCACCTATTTGGTTGGTTGGACGTAAGTTTTAATACCCCCCCCTAAACATAAACAGTCGCATTTGGCTGGTTAGTTCTTGTGGTGACTTTTTGATGAAGCTATTGTTTGTTTGTCAATAGCGTTTGTTCTGTTGATCCTATTTCTTCTTGTTTTTTTAAGTATTTACTAATTTTGCTTTTTATTATTTACATGAGTTCGTTATAGGTCATGCATTACCGTTGTCTGGAAATCAAAATTAATAATTTACAGAATTATCAAAATAATTTACATGACGAAGATCTGGTGTTTATAAAATCTATACCAAAATATCAGCTGGCAGACTATTTCGTCAATACATCAACGACACATCAATATGTAAATGTATATAAATTATATATTCGTTATAGAATATGAGATTGCGCGCAATCCTATGTTGTGTGTAATAAACGTGTAGACAGAACTAGCATGATGTCCCGCGTACTTATCATCGAGATATACAATATCTTGTTATCCTGTCTTTTTCTGGAATTATTTTTGCAGATCGCTTCTTCATCAGGTAAATTAATTTTTTATTTTATTTATCGTTATTTGTTTTGAATTAAACGTTTGCTATGTAAATACAAATTTAACATTTCAGTGTCCCCGCGTTGTGTGTGTGTGTGTGTGTGTGTGTGTGTGTGTGTGTGTGTGTGTGTTACTGTTACAGCAGTTTTCTTCAGGTTAAAGACAACTTTTCGTCACTGTGTTTAAGATTAAACTTTCAACTTTTCGAAATAATTAAAACAAAAAGAATCACTTTTGTTAACATAAAAAGAAAAGATCCAATCGTAAACATACTGTTCTGTTGTCAATTCTAATGAAAAACAGTGGATTACGTTAGACGTAGATTTCCTTTCATATGCATATTCTGATCAAGTCTTTTTTTATCTTATTTTTGAATATCATTTTGTTTTCTATACAAAAATCGTTAAACTGATTTTTTTCTTCAACATAACGAAATCGTTTAACAAAAAGGTCAACACCATTTGTATTTAGTCAAGGAAATACAGTTTGATTTGTATGCTAGTTTCATTATCATTCTAATCTCGCAAGGATCTGTAGTGGATATCTTAAAATGAACACTATTTGCCAAATTGAATGTTTATGTATTCAGTGCTCTTGAATATAGTCTAGGGCTCACGCATTTACTACATTAAATGTGCTGATCCTATGTTCTCTGCAACAATACTAACAGGATGGGTCTTCTCCTATGATCTATATAGATTACGTCACTCAAGAGTGGTTGGTTTTACAAATGTATCGCACATGTTTGATAACACCTAGCGCTGTTCCTATTGGCAGAAACCTGACTAGAAATGACGTCACAAAACCGTGACCTCTCACATGAATGATTTACGCCGAGTCGACGTACGCCCAAAGTATAGTTCATTCTTTAAACGGGTATATTGATCTATTGTCTAAAGAATTTTTATTCTTCAGTTTATATTGTCAAACACGGCGATCAAAACGACTATTTATTATTCCTTGTTTGTGCCTGGATCGAGGTAGCTATTTGTCGCGTATTCATACGCAGACGTCGTTTGTCATGGTGATTCAAAATATCACCAAACAATTTGTCTACCGACAGAAAATCGTAGGAGAAAACGGCACCACAACTTGTTACGATTGAATTATCTCACTTTCGTTAGTTACTTTTCCGATGTGAAACGAATCTCGCCAAGCCTCGGTTCTTTGTAAAATCTGAAAATTAATAACTCGAGTGAGATAAACCGGATATTCAATCCTAACTCGTTGGGGAACCTATATCTATACAATACCTCATCACAGAAAGATACGTATGTCTAAGTTGAAAGTTCAAGTTGTATTGTCATTCGTATTCAGTTAGACTAATTAGTAGTATGATTATGGGGATCGAATGTATCTTTTTCAACTCATCCTTACTGCCTTTAAGATGCCATTTGTATTTTGTGGGTGTCTTGTTTCACATGATATAAGGTGTTTCGTAATATGTATATAACTGAATCTGTTGATTGCATGCTCCTTAATAGCGTGCATCAGACGTGCATCCATAAACCATTCCATATATATATATAGTAGCTGAGTTCTTGGACATGGGTCAATTAAAACGGAAACGTGAAGCTGTTAACTGAATTGAACCCACGAGGTCTTCTTTGAAAACATACGAAGCGAAACAATGTGCCATTGAAAGACAGAGTGTTTCCTGTTACACATGTGTCACCCGTCCCGGTGTTTTCTTGTCAGTAACTTTTTCTATAATTAAAAGACGTAAATTATCACCACTAGAATCTTTCACTGATATCGTGACGAAAGACTCAGGAATACAACACATTGAAAGGATGAGACGATAAGCGGCCAAAATAACAATAGATAAAGCAGTAGAGTACAAATATGCAATCTGAATCATGCCTCCGAAACATATGATATTTATAAGAGAAATCAGCCACAACTCTGTGTGAGACAACCCGTCCCTAACCCCAGATCTTGCTCGAAGCTGCTGTGAATAATGGACGCAAGAGAAGAATTAA
>JAUMGZ010220861.1:0-11475 GCA_032359645.1 Pododesmus macrochisma
GTATTCAAATGCAAATATTTAGTTCTTGGCCTATTTCAACCAGATGGACGTTGAGGCCCGATGGGCCTCTTGTTTCAATATGCACTACACAGAGTGTATAAATGCTATTTATAAGGGAAAAACGTGTGCCCTTGGGTAAATTGTTTTGCCCTCGACTTCGCCTCAGGGACATCACAATTCAAGCAAATGGAGGAAATAAATATTGAATGGTGTACATGTATATCTAGAGTAATTTTGCACTACACAAAGTGAATTAATGCTATTTACAATGGAAACACATTTGCCCTCGGGTCCATTTTTGCCTTCGACTTCGACTCAGGGATCATCCGTGTCAAACACGTAAAGGAAATAATTGTTTAATGGTGTATGCATATATCCATAATAAAATCTGCACTACATGAAGTGCATAAATGCTATTTACAAGGGAAAACAGATATTTGCCCTCGGATCCATGTTTGCCCTCGACTTCGCCTCAGGGACCACCCATATTAATAATTTTGCCCGTTTTACACTCTAGACACTATAGACATGAATCTGTAAAAATTTCATCAATATCTGACACAGGGCCGTTTATAACCCAAAGTGAACCGACCCCTTTGGTGAATTTTCATAAAAAATCCTGTGTTGAACTTTCTAATGAATTTTCAAAAAATTCCTATTTGTTGAACTTTCTGATGAATTTTTAAAGAATTTTTGTGTGTTGAACTTAGCGAGCGTGTTTTTAATGTTTTTTTTAAACTTTGATTTATTTAATCTAGAACTCCCAAAATAATAAATGCATTTTTCTGTATGCATAGGTTTAAAAGATATATTGATTCAAGTTTGCCCTGGGCGACGCAGGTTATTGCCGACTGGCTCTTGTTAGGATGTGTCACAGCAGTTTGTAGCTTTGCAACCATTTGTAGACAAACAATCAAATCGATCTTTTTCAAACCAAGCTCACATCTTTTGACACTGATTGCTTCAAATTATACTCTACACTTGACTTTTGCGCATTTGTGTTTTTACCCAAGTAAATAGGAACAAAAACCCAAACAATATCCTTGAAACAAATAACCACATTGTATTGTGATTAACCGAAACACTTGGTCGTGTGAGACAAATAACCACACTGTATTGTGATTAACCGAAACACTTGGTTCGTGTGAGACAAATAACCACACTGTATTGTGATTAACCGAAACACTTGGTCGTGTGAGACAAATAACCACACTGAATTGTGATTAACCGAAACACTTGGTCGTGTGAGACAAATAACCACATTGTATTGTGATTAACCGAAACACTTGGTCGTGTGAGACAAATAACCACATTGTATTGTGATAAACCGAAACACTTGGTCGTGTCAAACAAATAACCACACTGTATTGTGATTAACCGAAACACTTGGTCGTGTGAGACAAATAACCACATTGTATTGTGATAAACTGAAACACTTGGTTCGTGTGAGACGAGAACTCTGAGAACGTGTAACACAATGTTCATTTAAAAAAAGAAGCAATCTTGACGTTTTGCTTTTCGGTACAAATATTTTGCTTTGTTCCATTCTAAACATGCATTCTTTTGAATCTTCTTCTGTAAGACATTTGAGCTGCAGTATGGACATTGCATTTTAATGGTTTTATTAATGCGTTTGAAGAGTTATTTCTTAACGTTTTGCGCTTTTATATGTTTGAATATTTTTCAGGATAATGTATGCCCAGGAACAGATTTACAGTGCCATATTCTTGACAGTTCAGGGTAAATATGTAATTGGCATCTCAATTTCTAATTTCATTTCAACGCGATCAAGCTGACTATATCAAGATTGTTGATTTTAAGCGTTCATTGATGAAATGTTTTTAACTATAATTGTTTTCCTTTTTGGTTTGAAAGTTTAAAAAAAAATGCTCACCTGAAACTTTTATGTTGCAGAAAGTTTTTAGATGCATATAAATCTGGTGGACATATCACCCACGTCTTTCCCTGGTTAGTCAATCGTTTGATACAGCAGGATATATTGAAAGTAAGTATTTGTATATATTATAAATCTTCTTCAATATTCATTGTCTTTCCAGCTTACGTGGTAATCTTATAAAACATGGTACTGATACATTAACTGTTATTAGTCACGTTGTCACGACTTATTGGTTTAGAAGATATCTAAACGCCAGTTTTCTTAAAACGTTTTCTAATATTTTCAATATTTCATAAAAATACAGTATATCCATTCCTCCAAGGTTCATCTAATTGCAGTTGGTATTTGCTTGCTATTTCCTTTGTCGTCAGACCCTCTGATTTAGATATCATCTCCCTAAATATTGGTGTTTGTTAGCGTTTTCCTTTGTCGTCAGTCCCTCTGATTCAGATATTATCTCCCTTACTATTGGTGTTTGTTAGCGTTTTCCTTTGTCGTCAGACACTCTGATTCAGATATCATCTCCCTAACAATTGGTGTTTGTTAGCGTTTTCCTTTGTCGTCAGTCCCTCTGATTCAGATATCATCTCCTTTACTATTTGTGTTTGTTAGCGTTTTCCTTAGTCGTCAGTCCCTCTGATTAAGAAATCATCTAATTTACTATTTGTGTTTGTTATCGTTTTCCTTTGTCGCCAGTCCCTCTGATTCAGAAATCATCTCCCTAACTATTGGTGTTTGTTAGCACTTCCCCTTGTCGTCAGTCCCTCTGATTCAGATTTCATCTCCCTTAATATTGGTGTTTGTAAGGGTTTTCCTTTGTCGTCAGTCCCTCTGATTCAGATATCATCTCCCTTACTATTGGTGTTTGTAAGCGTTTTCCTTTGTCGTCATTCCCTCTTATTCAGATATCATCTCCCTTACTATTGGTGTTTGTTAGCGTTTTCCTTTGTCGTCAGTCCTTCTGATTCAGATATCATCTCCCTTACTATTGGTGTTTGTTAGCGCTTTCCTTTGTCGTCAGTCCCTCTGATTCAGATATCATCTAATTTACTATTTGTGTTTGTAAGCGTTTTCCATTGTCGTCAGTACCTCTGATTCAGATATCATCTCCCTTACTATTGGTGTTTGTAAGCGTTTTCCTTTGCCGTCAGTCCCTCTGATTCAGATATCATCTCCCTTACTATTGGTGTTTGTTAGCGCTTTCTTTTGTCGTCAGTCCCTCTGATTCAGATATCATCTCATTTACTATTGGTGTTTGTTAGCGTTTTCCTTTGTCGTCAGTCCCTCTGATTCAGATATCATCTCTCTTACTATTGGTGTTTGTTAGCATTTTCCTTTGTCGTCAGTCCCTCTGATTCACATATCATCTCCCATAATCATATATCATCGCATATTATGATGTTTAATACAAATTCTATACTCCATATATATATATATATATATGTTACCAATGCACTGTGTAATGCCTCTTTGAAATGTTTTTTTTTTTGTTCCTGCATTAGGCTGTATGGTGTACGTCCATGTCTTTTGGTAACCACCATATGTCGTACAGATTGGCCGTGGATCATACACACGAAACTTCAGCAACAAACGCATGCAGACATTATGCTTTAAGCGCAGTGAACGGAACTGATGTATTCGTTCTTGTTCTTGTAAATAGAATTAACAATAATTGCAACGAGGAAATGTCTCCAACAGAGGTATGTTCCGAATCAATGGTGTAATACGAAGTCACATTTCACAACAGTCAACAAGCACAAGATGATAAAACATTGTGATATTTAAAAGAAGTACATCATTTTTAACGTAGACGTTTTAGCGGCCAACGGTCCAAAATACATTACATGGAAGTTATTGACATAGGGGCATAGGGAGTACATAGAAACGCACAACCAGATATTGATATACATACATTATATATTTGAGTGTGTATATTCAATATATTTGCAAACAGAAATGGAGCACCATAAAGTATTATATCTATAAGAGTAAAGAACCAGTGATCTGTATGAGAGAATCTCTTACCAGATTCCAGGTCTCGCTAAGAAGCAGCCGTCATCAATGGACGTTCAAGAGAAATGACTTTATGATTTTAGAATAAACAAGACCTCATAATCAAAGTACCAAGCCTTAATGTTGGGGTGGGGAGTGTTGTAAAATTCCCGTTGTTAATTACGGACATAAAGTAATACCACACTATTAAAATGGTCTTGCCATTAATTTTCACGGCTAGTGAGTTAATATTTCAGAAATAACGTGCAAGAAAAATATCAACAATAAGGGTTGTTATTCTTTTAATAAGCTTAGAAGATGTTTATTTAAATCTCAATGTAATCAGAACTATACATTGTGCACGATTTGTAATATTAATTCGCCTCATTAAAGTATTTGATGTAAACATAAAAGTTACTGTATATTTTACTGTAGTCCTGTTTCAATGGCAATGGTCCACCATCGGCGTCTGTACCATGCAGTCAGTGTTCGTTCAGGGAGAAACTCAGCACGTGTGATTGTCCGTGTGTGTGTAGTAAAGACTTCAATGCGTGCTCCAGTCAATATGTAGACTCCAACTCCACGCTGTTTCCACATTCATCTTGCTTCTGTAAGTCTTCATAGTCTTCATGTGATATTTAATATGATGTTTACAATGTGTAAAATTTTGGGGTTTTTTCTAACTTGATATATGTATATGATTAATTGTACAAATGACAAAGTTATCCTGTTATATCTTAACAAAAATATTATTGCTGGTGTAATATCACACTGTATATAAAGAAGATTATGCTAAATCGTAAAAAAATGATTATAAATTATGCTATCATTTGAAAGCTTATAGTACAATTTTTTTTCCAAAGGTTTAGTTTTCCGAATCGTTAGGTGTATTTTGTGTAAAACTACATACGTTTATTAGGTGACCTTTTTTTATCGTTCTTTGTCCGTCGTCGTCCGTCGTACGATGTGTGTCGTGCGTCGTGCGTCGTGCATAAACTTTTCGACTTATTCTCAAGAACCCCTGTGCAAATTGTAACCAAAATTGGTAGGAAGTACCCTCATGGTACGCTGCTTCAAGTTTGCGAATAAAAAGGGGCTGGCACCATAGGCGCCACATCAGAGGCAAAAAGGGGTACAATAAGGTTAATTTTTAAAAATAGCAAACCGATGCTCTGATTACTTTCATATTCGATGTGCATGATCCCTAAGCCAATGTTTACAAAGTTTGAGAACAGAAAAAAAATCGGTGCATAAACGAACCACTAGGGGGCACTTCAGTCGACATAGGGTATGTTTCACATTTTCGACCTTTTCTCAAGAACTACTGGGCCAATTCAATCAAATTTGGCAGGAAGTACCACCATCGGAAGCTGCTTTAACTTTGCGAACAAAAAGGGGCTGGCCCCCATAGGGGCCAATAAGGGGGCAAAAAGGGGTAAAATTATGTTTATTTTTTTAAAAATTGTCTTCTCGCAAACCGATGCTCTGATTACTTTCATATTTGATATGCATAATCCTTGAGATAATGTTTACAAAGTTTGCAAACAGAACAAAAATGTGTGCATATACGAACCGCTAGGAGGCGCTTCAGTTGACATAGGGTATGTTTCACATTTTCGACCTTTTCTGAAGAACTACTGGGCCAAATCAACCAAGTTTGGCAGGAAGTTCCACATGGAAAGCTGCTTCAAGTTTGCGAATAAAAAGGGGATGGCCCACAAAAAGGGGTAAACTTAGGTTAATTTTTAAAAAAATTCTCACAAACCAGTGCTCTGATTACTTTCATATTTGATATTCATGATTCTTAAGCAAATTTTTACAAAGTTTGAGAACAGAAAAAAACTGCACATAAACGAACCACTAGGGAGCGCTTCAGTCGACATAGGGTATTTTTCACATTTTCTCAAGAACCACTGGGCTAATTTCGACCAAATTTAGTAGAAAGTATCCCATAGGTAGCTGCTTCAAGTTTGCAAATAAAAAGGCCAGTTCTCATTGGGGCCAATAAGGGGGCAAAAAGGGGTAAAAGTAAGTACATTTGAATTTGTTTGACTTGGATTACTCAGGTGACCGTTTAGGCCCATGGGGCCTCTTGTATTAAATATAAAACGTTTTTTGGCACAGACCATCCTTTTGCAGAAAAACCTGTTCAAAGTGTCTCAAAACCTGTCTCGCCAGAAAGCAGTATGCCGCAGTGTCAGCTTCCTTGTATGATTGGGTAAATATTAAGGCATAACAACAGGTTTAACTTGGTTTTTCATATTAAAAAGACCCAGTTTGAATAAAATCAACAGAAAGAGAGACATTGACCAACAAACAATAACTGCATCAAACAATGAAGCACCAGAGTATAAGGGACTAAATTGACATCACAACAAACATCAAGACTAGACATACATTCGGGTCGACTTAGGACGGTCACCCAGCACGAAACTAGGTAATGTGGTTAAACCGGTTAATGGGGCCTCAACCTTTCCACTTCCCGAATGAGACTAGAAGTCTTAAGTTTAGACACACATTTAAAAATTTAATAAATACACTTTTTGGCGCTATAAATCATCTCAACAACTAACCGCCCACATCAATTTTTCATAAAAATCTAAATGAGTAAATCGTATAAACATACTTACAAAAGGTAATAAGAAACACGAAAATTGGACATAGCCAAGTAGTATAAAGCTGAGAACAGTGGCTAATAAGTGGTAGATTCATAGATTCCGCATATGATTATGTATATGAAAAGTGACATTGATAAACAATCAGTGTACTCGCAGAGTTACAACAGCAACACCGAAGCCAACTTAAACTGCCAGGGAAAAAAAAGAAATAAAAAGTGATGGAGGGGGACTGGGGAGTTAACACTTGCCCAGTTATGTGTCAGGGTAAAAACTAAATTGGCTTAAGTTATTGCTATATCAGCAGTATGAGCTCAGAAAAAATGAACAACGCGAAGTCCAAACTAAGAACCAGAAAGACAGATATCAGGACCAAGCCTTCTCGATATAGGTAGCATTCAACTGGAGCCATATATGGAGTCCCAGTAGTATTGTTAGAAGGTGTGCAATGCTAACGTCTATGTCAGTAAGAGACAGTAAACGGACCTAATACTAGGCATGCATAGCGTAGATATTGCAGGGTTGTTTTGATCCTCCCAAGTTTGTAAACATGGTCTCCATAAAATGAAGGCTGTGAAATACCTCAAGTTAAATTCTAGGAAATAATAACTTGACCATAGTTCAATAGAATATCCGGATATCTTCTATAAAACTTTCAAATGTTTTACGTAGATTATGATATCGATACCCCTGTGAAATAAGATTGGTGTAAGGTCAATATTATGAGAGTGAAAGTCATTGACATCTGAACAAGCTCGAGCATAACGAAGTAATTGATTATATTAAGAAATGAAATTTCAATTTCCGGCCTTCGAACACTAGAATGAATTTTACATTAGCAAGACCATGAAAATTAAGGATGTTGGCTATAGAGAAAATTATATCATTAATGATAGATGATAACTTACAGATTTATTGGAGCTGTTGTGCAGCATTTACAAACAAATTGTATTTAATGCCATCCGTGTGTCTTAAAAATAAAAATAAAACATATTCATTTCTAGGGAAACAAAAGAACAGTGTGATGCAATGTCTTACTGTGAATGGACAGAAGATGGCACGTTTCCTGTTTGTAAAAAAGCAACACTAACTACAACTACGTTTAGACCTAGCAGTTCTGTTGAAATGAGCACTAAGTATGTCTCTGCAGCTAACTTTACGTCGTCAGTGTTTCCAACCAACACCACAAAACATGTCGTCACAACAACTGCTACGAAGACAAATTTACCTTCTTCTGTAGTTTCAATGGAAAAGACGTCAACGTTATTGGGGAGTATAACACCTAGTGGTTCCTTATCTAACACTACAGTGGCTACACCAGGGCGAAATAGTGCAAGGTAATGATACCGATATAGATAAATCTAATACTGGATGCATTTAGCAGAAGGGCTAATAATTACATCTTAATCTTTTTTGTAACTTATTCCAAAGACTTGTAATAATGAAGCTTCTTTTTATTGTCCGTAGCGAATATATAAAAAAAATCGTACCAAAAGAGAGTGAAGGTGGACTAAGTTGTTCATACTTATGTATTGACGAAATATGTATTCTTTTTAATCGTTATTTATGTTTATTTAACACCACGTGCAAACTTAACTCGCATAGAAATGCGCAAACCGTGACTGACCAAACATATATAATGTTACAAACGCAGAAAACATGTGGCATCAGAGATGGAGTCCATGTCTATATCGAACACAACCGTCAATAATGAAAACTATAGAAAAGTAGGTCTTGAATGGATCTAATCTAGAACAAAACGTATTTAAGGAGAACAGAGCTTTCCACATTAAAGTGAATGTGTATGAACACACCAAAGAAACAAAAGAAATCAACACCACAACAAGTTACAAGACAGACACTTAGATGGTGATTTAATTAGATAGGTAATTTATACAAATATGGATAGAAAGGGATTGAAATATATGAGGAGAACCAAAACATAATCACCATTGACCTATTATCACACATACTTATCAGTACCCATACATTCCAATTTAACTATGAAAGAAGTAAATACGAAAAACCAAGACGGTATTCTAAAGCCGTAATCCCATGGACAAGGGCAACAAAAGGAAAACGTGGGACGCACACAGAAAAAAAATTCAACCAAATCAGCTGCCCAATTCCTGTTACAAATTGATTTTTGTTATAAAATATTGAAATTGAATTGAAAAAAGAACACAATATACATTAATTAATAAAAAAAAGGAAACATATAGAATTAAATATTATCAAAAGACAGACAGACTGTCTGACTTACTTACATTAAAGAAAGCCTAAATATGCATCATACACAACAATTTAGAATTCAGGTAAGTATGAAACTGTATCTTCTTAGGTCCGAAACTCAAAAATAACTGGCAGAACGTTATAAATTGGGATTAAATGACGGCGTGCCTCACACACAGCAATGGCTCCTCGGTAGGGGGGGGGGGGGGGAGGGTTTCAGTATAACATGTGTTCGGAAGCAAATGATAATGGGTTATGGCTATCCTCGGGGCTAGGCCACCTGCAGAGGCAACCACCAAAGTGATAAGAATACAAAAACGCAATCTGAAACAAATCATGTGTGATTTTGAGTTGTTCACCTTACGACAGTCGTCAATATAAAACTCACACAATATATGTGGTTACACAAATATATATATAACAAACGAACATGGCGGACGTTGGAAAGAAAAGAACCTCTACATTCTATACACTTATGAAGTATGTTGTCATACGCATCTAATGTAGTTAAACATTTTGTTCTGAAATCACAATTTTGGAGCGAAAATATGCGTACGTACGTTGAAAATGTATTTTTAAGGATTTTGTTTGACAATTTTACAATACCATAAAAACATTTACTTTAATGTTTGCTCTGCTTGTGTGCCATGTTTCATAATGATTTCTTAATAGTCGTCTAGTGTGATATACGAACTTTGTTTATATTTGATTTATATATCTACAGTAAACAGTCGGACAGTGACGTGGATGTAGCGGGTGTAGTGGTCGGCTCTGTATTTGGTGTTCTAGCTGTGATTCTAGTTGGAGGATTTCTCTTTTTGCGTTTTTGTAAAAATAAGTCAATGTCAAGTAAGTAGTAAATACGACAAACCATGACAATATTCAAAAGACATAGACAAGGGCAAATCAAAAGTAAAAGTTGGAGGCACACAGAAAAAAATATCAACAAAATACAATTATTAACTAAAAAGGAAACATCACAAACTTCTATTGAGTAAGTAGTATGGATCACGTATAGTATTCACCTACATAGATTTAAAGCTACATGGTATATTTTCTTTATCATACTTCCAGTTAACTGGCATTATAGAATGTTCGTTTTTTCAGGAGCTTTCCTTTTGTTTTATTGTTTCAAATCTTCTTTAACTTCTCTTATTTTGCGATTGCTTGTTGTTAATAAAAAAAGTGCACATATAATATTTTGGAACGTAAAACATACTTAGATCCACGCATCAACAGATGCGGGTGCTTTATAGTAATCATTTTTTCCCTCCGTCCACAAGGTTTTGTCCGAAGTAGTTCATCTCCAATTCTTCACCAATTTTTATGAAAACTTAAGTAACTGAATTTCATTAGTCATTCCGCGATAGTGACTGTACTCATGTTTGCGGATTGCATTCTTCTTCCATAACTGTTTAAATATCTATTTGAGGTAATATGTATAGTAATTTCTAGGTTTAGTATCTACTGAGTCAGCACACAGATTGTTTTATTTGGATATAATAGCTAGTTTTTTTCTTAAGTTCATATTCATTATTATTTCCTCTTTTGATGTTCATCTTAAAGACAAACATTTAATTTGTTTAATGCCCGTCTCAGTTTGCTAGTTCATTCTGTGGTGACTTTTTGATGAATCTATTGTGTGTTTGTCAATAACCTTTGTTCTGTTGATCCTAGTTCATTCTTCTGGTGACTTTTTGATGAATCTACTGTGTGTTTGTCAATAACCTTTGTTCTGTTGATCCTAGTTCATTCTGTGGTGACTTTTTGATGAATCTATTGTGTGTTTGTCAATTACCTTTGTTCTGTTGATCATAGTTCATTCTTCTGGTGACTTTTTTTATGAATCTACTGTGTGTTTGTCAATAACCTTTGTTCTGTTGATCTTAGTTCATTCTGTGGTGACTTTTTGATGAATCTATTGTGTGTTTGTCAATTACCTTTGTTCTGTTGATCCTAGATCTTTCTTCTGGTGACTTTTTTGATGAATCTACTGTGTTTGTCAAAAACCTTTGTTATGTTGATCCTATTTCTTCTTATTCAACTCTTGAGATGGTTGTTCTACGATTGTTTCGATATAAGGCATAGAAATGTGCTGGGTATGTGCTAGATAAATACATGAAGTACCATCAAATATATACCCACTATACAATAATACTCCCTTAGACAGACAAAGACCAGGCAAAGACACTGACATCGTACCTTAATTGATTTTGATTTAATTTTCTTTTCAGATTCCGCCGCAAAGTATCTTTCTCGAAAAAGCAGTGTCAGTGCTTTGTTTCACAGAGGATCAGAGGATGTTGTAGTTACATCATCAGCCCCAGCCACAACAACGCCATATCAACCAATGAATTAATGTATCGAACTCAGGCCACAACAACTCCATATCAACAAATGACTAAATGTATCGAACTCAGGCCACAACAACGCCATATAAACCAATGACTTAATGTATCGAACTCAGGACATATCATTGCCATATCAACCAATGACTTAATGTATCGAACTCAAGCTAAAACAACGCAATATCAACAAATGACTTAATGTATCGAACTCAGGACATATCAACGCCATATCAACCAATGACTTAATGTATCGAACTCAAGCCATAACAACGCCATATCAACCAATGACTTAATGTATCGAACTCAGGCCATAACAACGCCATATCAACCAATGACTTAATGTATCGAACTCAAGCCATAACAACGCCATATCAACCAATGACTTAATGTA
>JAUMGZ010220872.1:0-11475 GCA_032359645.1 Pododesmus macrochisma
GCTCTTGAATGCTGCTTATGAATTCATTAGTACTGGATATGGAATTAATTGCTGAAATGTAGATTTGAATATAAGAATTGACAGTAGTTGAAATTCTAAATTAAGACAAACGAGATTTAAGTACTAAACTGCATAGAAGTTGCAGACCTAATGGTACAATGTATAATTCCAGCATGTGTCTGAGGAGTTATACCAGTTGGAATGCAACATTTATGCAGTTTATTGCTTAAGTGTTGTTTGTTAGTGTTGTAATTTGCTTTGCATTATTTACCTATAATTGATTGTGTTAATTAGTCTTTGTTAAACGAGAATTAATTCACAAATAAAGAATTGAATGAAGAATTGAATCATGAATAGTTTAATACTTTACATGAACGTTCATTTTATCTTCTGTAAATTGAAATGCAATGCGATGTTGTTTTTTTTTTATAAAAAAAAAACATGTTATACAACATTTCATTTCAAATAAATAGTGCAAACCGTGTTGATATACTAACGGCTATGTAGCATCGGCTGTTTTGTGATAATACCGTATCATTTTAAACATAATTTGGGGGTACATTCGTGTACATCGGTTTAAATATTGCCAATTAATTAAAACTATGAGAATCTGAACATGTGTCATTTTGGTATCGATTATTTTTACACACACCAATTCCATTCTATTTCAATAATGTCTTTATGTTGCCTCCGACAGTGCCTTGGCAGACAATAACAGATCCTAAGGCAACTAACATTGCAATTAAAATGTGCTATACAGCGTTAGTAGGCAGTAACTCCATGGCAAGAGTTCACTTTCATTTCGTAATATTCTGTCTGTCGCTTCTATGATGTCACAATGTGACAGAAAATGTATGACTTCTTTCAAAAAAGGAAAAAAGGAAAAAAGAAAAAAAGGAGTTTTACATCTCTTTATATCTTGCAGGTCATTTTAGCGTATATATATATTATATATATGACTGACGATTGAAAAGGACAATAATGTTAGTAAGACATATGATGCTTGTTTATATAAGTTCATATAAATATTTATTGTGGACCTATGTCCCCATGTACATCTATATTTATTATATCTCTGATGTCTGATATTCTAATTTCTGATTTTTCACCAAAAAAAAAAAAAAAAAAAAAACACCACGTGACTAATAAGTATATTTTATGTCACCCGCACTTTTGCCGAATCTGGCTTTTCTAAATTAATCTTGCACGCTAAAATGTTTATATTGCCTGCTAAGACTTCCAGATTGATGTTGTCCGCTAAAATGTATGAATATTATACATGTATAACAATTCTTTGAATAACGAAAAAAGTTTCTTGGTACCTTTATATCGGTATAATATAACAACTTTTGCCCCCGGTTTGGGTGGACATTAAAATTGGTAAACCCTTGAGATGTTATGTCACTTTCGGATTTGGCCCTCAAGGGTTGACATATCTTCATGTCAATATAATCGTTCATCGTTCAAAGCGACGCCGGTGCTTGCTCATTAAAATACTAGCTCTCACACACACCCCAAACATAAGTAGACTGTTTTATTTCCTATGTATTTTCGCATAAGTCGTATCAAGGAAAGTCTTCAAAGGATTAAGGTCAATGCAATAACAACATATTTATCTTCGAGCATGTCAGTACAATAGAACATTGATCGTACTTTCTCAAATCCCATGCGTCTTTTTTGTCTAGGATTCTGAAGAATAATATATTTTCATGAGTACAATATGTAGTAAAATAGATTCTGTACGATCTTCTGATAGCTAATAAATTACTATTTCACAGACGACGTTTAACACAGGACATGTGTTAAAGTTTGATATTTTTGTTCACTATTAATGTTGTTTGGCTTTACCAAAGAGAATATATCATGATCAGAAAGTCTAAGAGTTTACCATGCTCGGGATATATCAACCTATGGATACGTCTAGTCTTTGTTTACTCATTTCTAAACGGTTGCAATACATACGGAGATTGACACTAAAAATGTGGCTTGATTGTTTAAAAAAATAAATAAATGAACAAATAAGTAAGACCAAACGAAAGAGTGTATGTATATATAATTTTATAAAACTAACTCAACACTTGTATTGCAGAGTGATCAATAGATATTTTAAAAAACGGTTCGGAAACAAAGGGTTTCGGGAAAAGCAGAATGCTTTATGGGTGCATATAGCAAAGTTGCAACCTAATCTTTTTTTGTCATATATATTTATTCTTATAGAAAAGATAGATTAATGTTAGCAAAACCTAGCACATATCTATAGGCTATTAGCTGCGACATCTAGCTACATTAAGCCCCGTAGATTGTATATCTAAAGACTTAATCACACAGACAATGTGACCGCGATGCAACCTATTGGCGACTGATTTCTTTTGAGACCGAATGGTGACCGCTGAGACCGGTGCGACTACTTCTGCCCATATTTGCAATTAGGGTATGATCGCTAATCAATCAGCGATAGGTTTTGCAACTTGTCAGTGATTGATCGGCGACTTATCGGTAACTGTTTCCCTCAGATACGTCGATAGTCTTGCAACTAGTTGAGAGTAACAGCGAATCTCTGATGACTGGTTGCAACTGAACAGCGGCTGGTCGGTGACTATTTGCCGATTCATTCATCGATCACACTGTAATGCGGGTATCAAATTATTTCTCTGCAAGTTGCCGATGAGTCGCCGATCGATCGTCGACTTGTCACTGATCTATCGCAGATAGGCCGCCACTACGTTGCAAAGACACTTTTAACTAGACGAAACTGATCGCCGCACAACAGACACCAAACGACAATTATTATAACACCGCTTGGAGACTTCTTGGATACGAATGAAATCCCTGAGCGACCTAATAGGTCGCGGTCACTCCTTTGTGCATGCTCAAAAGACTGTTTACGACCGAATTGGTTTTGCTACCGCCCTGAAACCTTGTAGCGACCCCCTTAGGACATTTCAGAGACCTTTGAAACCTTTTTGCGATTGTCAAAATGTTCGATCGCCTAGAGGTTGCATTGTCTATGCTGACAGAGGATTTAGGGACATAATCGAGTTGTTTGTTCGCAGATAATAGGCTACTAAAACCCCCTTTACACAGACGTTAAGCGATGAAAAAATGGCCACATCTTTTAAAGAGCGCTCATCATTCGCCATGTCCTCTCAATGATCTTCCAGTTATCTCCACGGTCGCCACAGTCTCCTCAAAGATTTGACTCGGTCCAAAACAATCTCTCAACGGTCGCCGAGTGACGCAATACCTCAACGGTCTCTCAATGATCCCTCGACAATCTCTTTCGATCTCTCAGTTATCTCTCTTGGTCGCACCTGATCTCTCAGCGATATCCCAATGATCTCTCAAGGGTCTTTTAATGAGCGCTCAATAAGCGCCAAGGTCGCTCCAAGATATTTATAGATCGCCATGAAAGTTGGCCAAAAATTGCATTTGATCGCACAACGAGCGCACAACGAGCACACAACGACCTCCCAAGCATTTACACAGAAACGACTTTTTCGGAGCTTAGAGAGATCGGGCCAACTTTGGATCGCTCAATTGTCGCCCAAAGATCTCTGTGTGTGTAAAGGGGTATTAACTGCATATTAACTACCTTGTACATGTATCTGAATAGACCAATTGAAATGAATCGAATCCATTTGGTGACGTATTCGCTAATTTCATAAGAAAGCAAACTCTCATTTACACAGCACGCGAGCGTATCACGACTGAGCGATTTAAGCTTGTTTCTTTTAAGAGGTCTTCATTAAATGGTGCTGTAACATGGAAATTCTGCGTTTCTCTTCACGCCATTGTGTGCGATATATTCCACTTAATACAATGTATTAAAGATCAGAGAAATTGATATTATGCAATAAACGGTCATTCGTCACGCACAAGTTTTAGATTTGTAAATATTGCATTAAGGATGAATAAGTGTGAGGGTTTGACAGGAAGTATGATATGATCTGCTTTAAAACACATTATGCAATACTTAGACAAGTAAACTGTGTTGATTTACTAATAATATCATAATAGTAATCTATTTCAACAAAAGGTACCAAAGAACATATGTCGCATCAAATTATAGCAGAGGGACGACATTTAGTTGCGGCGAACATTGACGTTGTGGTGCGATACAGCTTTTGACGTTCGTAAAATGAGAAGTTTTGCGTTGTTAGGGTAATTAAAAGATAAATAGGTTTTTAACGAATGGTTGGATCTTGATGAAATTTTGTAGGAATAATCCTCAAACGAAATAGATTTTAATTTCCTGTGGAATGTATTCGTTTAATGTTTTTAAGGTTTTAGGGGACATATACGTCTTACGTGAATCTTTGTCCCAAAATTGTGAAAAAGGTAGCTCGACAACCCATCAATTTTAGTTGTTAATTTTTCTGTCATGGTGACAAATTTGGAAAAAAGTTAGATTTTGTAGCAAATTCTATCAGTCGATATATTAGTAAATCGTTTATTTTTTTAGGGATTTGTTTTGGTATCTAAGTAATTCTTTCGCATCAATAGTCTGCAAAAATAGAATTTTTTTTTAACTTGATCTGAAATTTATATTTTATTATTATTGATTTAAAATAACAACTTTCTTTCTAGTATGCATAATAAGAGATGTGAACACATAATTGGCTCTTTGTCAAGAAATTCGAGAAAATTCCAATTTCAGTTATTTTCAAACGCACACCTTTAGAGTGGCTCTAGAATAAAAAGAAGTGCAGCAACAAATAATGTTTCTTGATGTAAAATAGTAAATCGAAAAGCCAAGACGATATTTTAAGGCCGTTAGTCCATGGACATTGGCAAACAATAAGATATTGTTGGACCCACACAGAAAAATGAACCAAATATACATTCATTAACTAAAAATGGAAGCATCACGAACTTCTATTAAAAAACTAAAAGCGAGACCAGGTGCTCGCGATATGGTAAGCGTTTCCTGCTACACATGTGTCACTTTCCAGGACCTCGTCTTTCCAAAAAATCAACAATAGAAAAAAAGTTTAATTTTATAAAGTATTCGGTTCTCACACTTATACGTCTTTAATGGATAAGCCACTTTCTTGTATACAAAAAACACAGTTTTTATTATTATTGTTATATATGTATATAATTATTGGAAAAAAACCGAAACAACGACACTATCTTGTCTTCGAATTGTTTAGTACTTTTCACAATGAAGTTTTCATCCGCAAAGAAACTTTTTGTTTGACCATTAAATACTTTTCGAACGTAATCATGAACTAATTATTAAAGTACAATCATTTATCACATTCACATATACTGTTTCAATGCAATAGAATTATATTCAAACATGAAAATCAAATACATTCAGGGAACACGAGATTCAGGAAGTACCAATTCTTTCAGAGCATCTTACATTCATGAATTTCATATATACAAATCGAAATCCAAGATGTACATTCAATTGCTTCAGTGACCGTATTTTCAGCGTTCAATGTATGTAAAATGAAATCATTGGACTAGTGTATACAGTAAATGTTTTGAAAATGCCCTTTCTCTTTAAAATGTCAACTACAGATTCATTCCTCTCAATGATGCTAAGTTGGCGGTCCCGTGAACAAGGAGTTTTAACCCTCTGGTATGATAAAGATCCCCATGTAACGTTCGATAGAAAAGTATGCGGAAACGCCTTTGCATGGGCTCATCCTTCTTTCTGAGATATCTCTATTTCTTTCGTTTCCCGTTCCTGTCGCCGCTTCTCTTCCTGTCCTGTCTATTGGTTTTTCTACTTTGGTCTTTGTCACAATATCGGTGAAATACTCTGGAAGTGACGTTAAGCCCTAATTAAACAAACAAACAAACAAACAAACAAACAAACACTCAGCTCAATTATAACTGTCCAGTGTGCTGACAGTTGCGTAAGATCCAGCCTTATACATGTGGTATCTGCCTCTGAGCTTTCACAACACAGATATATTGATTTTCTTTGTCACCAAGAGAAATATTTCATTTTGACTAGATCGGAAGGTCTGATTAATGATAACAATAAACTGTCACAAACTGTCACCTCTTGTCGAATCACAGAGAAACCAGGCCAACAGTCTCCTAAAGGGACGGCGGTGTGTCCTGATTCTACTCGAGGGCGAACATTATGTTTGCGACATGTGGTGCGTGTGGAATGGCAGTTCATATGCTATATATTTGTTATAAATATACAGCAAAATTGTTATGTCAAATCCATTATCTTTAAGCTTCGTTTTGTGTCTATATAAAATCTAATTGAAGTTGATGCGTTCGGCCATATGTTTTATTTTGGCAAAAATAATGATCAAGATGCTACGCACTAACTGTTTTAACCGTTATGGTAAAGGAACTTAAATTACTGTTTAACTTGTTCCAGGACTGAAAAAATAAAATACAAACGATCAAAAACCTTTTCAAAGACTTTTTGAATTAAATATGACTATACCATTGTGTACACTTTAATGTATTGACCTAATGTTTCATCACCTCATTGTCAATAGCGCTATGTTGATAAAGAACAAAAACTTTAAAGTTGTGTTATTTCACAGAATCTATAAGAAAGCGAGTAAAATAGGTTGTATGCCTAACCAAGTAAAATAGCTGCGGATCATAATTCAGAACATATTTTAAAGCGTTACAAAGAACAGGATCAACATAACAAAAAATATTTTGAGAAACCAACAATAGTAACAATGAATACATCAGCACTGAAATCGGTAAAATAAAAGGAAAAGGAGCGTCACAACGCATACATGTACCAAGACTACATTTTCATGCGAACCGACTTAGTACGGTCACAAAGCGCACTCTCACAAACGTTGCATAGTAAAGAGTAACGAACATTCATTTAGCCTGATTTTATAAAAAGTGAAGAATACAAACGGATCATTGTCAGTGTACCAATCTCGACATTGGCATTATTTCACCGGTGAGATTAGTTTACACAATTAGATCCGCCATCTTCAACATTATTCCCGTTAGGTAAAAAAACAACAAAATGGTGATGAATAAGGCTTTCGGATACGTTGTTATATTATAATTATATGATACAATATTCTGGAAATTGTCCGAAAGGAACATTAATAATGCAAAGTCGATATTTTTTTTATACAAAAGATAATTGTTAAGAATTGCCAAAGAATGCCCCGAGTGTAAAATTCTATGAGATAACCTTTCCGTTTCCTATCGGGAACTGTGCAAGAGTATGTACATCATTGTCTACACAGCTGGATAGAAGCATTATTGTCTAGACTTGGGTCAACATTCTAGTGTAGGTGCATCGTGATATTTTATCTGCTTTTATCCTCATGACAATATCCTAAACGGAGTTGGATTAAGATATTAAAAATATAGTCTATAAAGGTATTAACATTATGATGATTAACGACATTCATGGATGCTTATCAATTTCATACGGTTTATTTAAAAAGATAGTTTGCTTGTTTGTTTTGCAGGGACGTTTGGTTGCATGAACTCGTAAGTCACGTTACGAGAAACATCAGGAACACTTTAATAACAGGAAAGGATACCATCAAACCGCGTTACCTGTGTTCTCGTCTTGAACCTGACATTGGTATCTTTGTCATGTAATTGGGTTCGATATCAACGTTAACGGGGCTGTCTGCCTGGAGTTTTGTACGATTGCCGTAACAGATTGATTTGGTACTTAAATTAACTATTTAAAATTATTTGATTACCAATTTTCTTCTTGAAAGGTTATACCAACTGTATCGTGCAGTAAAATCAAAATTCAAAAATGATTAAATCTCTCGAAGGAACTGATTTCATTTCACTTTAGCTTTATTTATCTTTTGCATTCGAATGGTTTTCGTTTACGGTACGTTCCTGTATCCTAATATGAACTTTCTTTGTTACATAGAAAAAATAGATCTATGCTTTAAAACCTTGCCCTTTAGCTGTGGAAAATAGATATATACTTAAAAAAAACCTTGCCCTTTAGCTAAGAAAATAGATGTTTGCTTAAAAACCTGGTCCTTTACATTGGAGCTGCGGAAACCATAGCTCATTTTGGCTTCAATATTTGGACAATTTGCAACCATAGAACGACGAATCGTAGGCTTCTTTTTTCTTTCTATTTGTTTTTATAGCGAACCAAAATCGAGTCGAGCTCATTTATACTAACATTCTGTAGATGGTATTAAAAAAAATACTGCATTTTTGTTTTCGCGCATCATTTATCTACATATATACCTGTCTGGTTTTACTTGAACTTGTTATTGATATGTCTATAATTGTAGCTCCCTTGGTCTGAATTAAACAGTTTATTTTATAATTAACTAAGTTCTACCTCCTACAATTCAGGCCAAATATGATTAGATTAAAATGACTTCAGGTTTCCACAGATATCAAGCTCTTATGAATGTATAGTGACTGCTTTGATAACTGCGGAGAACTTGTCAAATACATGTGTCATACATTTTATTGTCGATTTTTTTGTTTTCTTATATTGTGACAAATGAATATCAATATGACTATGAAAACTTTAATATTAATATTTTAATATTAATAGATACACCGCTTTGCTGGCGTTTGTTCAAATTACAGTAGCAAACTGTCTTGACAACATATGCAATGTTTGAGGTTCTTTTTACAATGTTGTTTCTAAAAATGCTATAGAACAGTTTCCAGTATTGACGTCATGAATTGTTATAAGTTGAGATTCGACATTTGACAATGCATTGTATTTATAATTTTAAGTCAAATTATTGATTAAAAGTTGTCACACAGAAAAGTCGCAACTTATCGAAAAATACTTTAATGTTAATGGAAACATGTACAGCATACACTGCAGACGATACTCGCGAACATATACGGGCCACCAATAAATATATCTACAAGAGACAGCACACCCATCCCCATTTTCATGTGTGAAAGGGCCTTATCAAAGATTATAGGCACAGGTGTGAATGAAAAGTCATCAACGAACGCTCTAAGATTATAGGCCCAGGTATGAATGAACAGTCAACAACGAACGCTCTAAGATTATAGGCCCAGGTATGAATGAACAGTCATCAACGAACGCTCTAAGATTATAGGCCCAGGTATGAATGAACAGTCATCAACGAACGGAGATAGAGATAATGAAGTTCAAACAGTTGATAATAAACTTGATTGAATGAATCTAAAATGCAACACAATAAAAGATTTTGACAATTCATCTAGTTTTTGTGTCAAGAGTATGTAGCACTTAAACAAATCCAGAAACAGATCATACACTACATATTCATATTCTACAGTGTAAGAGATCTAACATGAAAGAGATAGCCAAGGTCGATAGAAAAGCTTCACGTTGAGAATCATAATAAGACATTCTTGTCTTGTGGTTATTTTGGAGAGGAAACACACGAAATTTGCATTTATCGACGCAGCATCATAAGATGGTTAATCAGGTTGTCTGATCTAAAAATGTCGACACTCATTTTTCTCTGTTCATTATAAAGTGTATAATTTCGTTACTTAAACAAAGCTAATGTTTGATTCGATGGGGAGATGCCCCAAAGACCGCGGTCTGTATTATTCGTTGTCAGGAAACCGTTTTGCGCATGTGGTTAGGTTGAAACTGAAGGCCGTCATTTGGCGAGACGAACAAGTCACTGCAACAAAAACAACAATTCTTAGTGTTATTATTTATTATTCGATAGGGATCATCTATGCTGAAATATATGCAAGTGGTAGTCGTTCATATAGTTAACATAATGTATACAAAAGGGCGTATGTTCATATACGAGCCATTTTAATCTAAATACCACGAATATTGGTGCTAGGCACATTATATCACTCATTGAAAAACGTATCATTTGACTTTTGTTTGTTTTGATTTATGTTATAAACAGTCCTCTGTTTTTGCGGCCTTTCGAATTGTCAGATGCTCTTTGCAATGGTATATTTTCAAACAGCGACTTCGAATTCTCATCTTTATCGTTATTTCTATTTAAATTCAATGCCAAATGAGCCATTCAAAACATGCAACCAAATATTTATGAGGAAAATTTACAGATCCGCCGTTATCTTTGTGCAACAACCAGATAGTGTAATACTCCATTACCGCATCGAACATATCAAAAGTAGCTTGTAAAAATACCAGGAAAATATTGTTTGCAAACTAATGTTTGGTACCTTGTTCATGTTCACTATCTAACAACAATATACGTATAATATATTATGCATTGAACAAACAATTGGCTTTCAATATCAGTAAAAACCCTAAAACAAAAGAGCAATGTACCGCTGTAATTGACCATGTTATCACCGACCATCTTGACATTTATTTTGTTTACGGATTTGATCACGCCGTTTTCGAGTTCTTCCTGATCTTTGTAGTTTGGCATTGGCGACAGCATTGGATAGACGCCAAAATAGCATCGCACCAGCAACCCTCTGTTGTCGAGACGAAAAAGTCATGAAACCTTTTTAGGTTCGAATAATCTATTACTCGTCGACACACGCTTTATCCCTATCACCCAAGAGACCCACAACCTGATTAAGGTATTGAGATGAGCTGGTCAATGAATCATTGTGGATATCCTTGCTACCGTGCCCGTTTGTTCTCTGGGTTTACCAATAACAGATAAAATGTTTTGTAATTGAGATCTATGAACTTGATCTCATCATTAAAGTCATAAAGATTTTCCATTTACTGTTTTAAAGAAATTTTGAAGAAAACAAATGAAAATAATGATTTAACATATAACAATCGTTAAATTGACATGTCGGTAATGAAATTGGACACTTTTTGACACAAACTCGAGACGTGGTTGCAATTTTAATGACGTCCTGGTATAAAATTGTTCATTAAAATCTGATTTAGAGTTGGTTTGCATGCTATAAAAACGAGTAAAATAAGTGATTTCAAAATTCAAAGTCCATCTATGCGAATCGATGCTATTTATTTTTTAAAGAAAATTGTGGTTGCAAAGATACAGACGCTTGATCGAATCTAATGAGGAAAGAATACCGCCAAGTGTATTTTTCAAATCATATTCATAAAAAATTATAAAGCATCTTTTAAAATTATTTCACATACAACTTTCCCCATAGAATTTGAACGAACGAAAACGTGATTTTTCACACCCAAAAAAGTAGTACATATCGTTCTTACCGCCTTGACAACCTATATGTACCTGAAGTATGATTTGTATGCGTAGACATGCGTAAATATGATGCATTAGTAAAGTTCCGGGTGGAGATTGTGTCCTAAACCTCGGGATCTCCTGTCCCTCCTCTTAAATCCCCTAAGTTTTGTTTATATAGGTCTTGTCTATATCATAAATTTATTTTCTTTTGGACGATCGTTGGTGACGATTGATTCGTACCTTGATCTTGAATCTTGGACGAGATACTCTCGTACAGAGGATTGGCTTATTGTCTGTAGTAGATATAAAAGTTATAGTTGGTGGCCCGGACGAGATACTCTCGTACAGGGGATTGGCTTATTGTGTGTAGTAGATATAACAGTTATAGTTGGTGGCCCGGACGAGA
>JAUMGZ010220883.1:0-12047 GCA_032359645.1 Pododesmus macrochisma
TGAATCCCCTTCCCCTAGGGATACTTCCTACCAAGTTTGGATAAAAATAGTCCAGTGGTTCAGGAGAAGAAGTCAAAGATGTTAAAAGTTAACGATGGAGGGTGGACTGACGAAGGACGGGATTTGTATGAGAAAATTCCACCTTGGACCTTCGATCCAGATGGACTAAAAATCACCACAAGAATGAACTAACAAAGTGAGATGGGCATTGCCGCATTTACCTAAACAATTATGTCAAACTTCCAAATGGGTGAGAGGACCTTACTCTTGACTCGAAGCCAAGCTCAAATCAACCATCATCAACAGATTCAAAAGGGAAAATGAATTTACAATAAAGAAGATTTCATTCCCAATGAATGACACATGTTTTTCTACAGTTAATTCACTCAACATGAACACGTGAAACAGATAATTTACACCTTAGTTCTACCATAGTAGGATTGATAGTTTCTATCCATTGTACAGAGAACAAGAATTCTAAATGATCTTTGTGGTAAATTTTCCGTTTTTCAATTAAAATAAATATTTTAAGTTTTCTTAATGCTTCATTGTCACATTTTCACTGTAAACAACAATGAATCAAAGAGTGCTGAGACTAATTAGCAACAGATGCAGGGACATTGGTGCTTTCTGTGCCACAGGTGTTTTAAAATTTAGATATCGGAGAATATCGGAGAAAAATGATATGTATCTAAATACGCTTGTTAGTGATTATGAAAACTTTCCTAAAAACTTTTTAGTATATTAATTCTTAAGAAAATAATCACTTCAGTTTTGTTCAGTACAGCCCAACCAGACTTGATCTAAATCTGCAACACTATCATTTATTGAATTCTTTAAACAGTAAACATGAGAGGAGTGCCTGTATAGGTAGCAAATAAACATGAGAGGAGTACCTGGTTAGCAAACAAACATGTGACAATTGTAATATAATACATCCATAAACAGTTTTACCTTCTCATGTGGCTTCAACAGCTGTTCTTCAAAACAAAAACACTGAAATAAAGAATAAAGATTCTGCATGAGGTTACACTCTACAACTGTTTGTCTAAGGGCTGTTTGAGAATAAACAATATGGGAGGGGTGGAAGGCATTTTTTCAAAACTGATTTAATATATGGAATAGTAAGCAGATCTTGATTAACCCCACCACCGATAATATATTCATTAAAGGTGCCTTCCATCCCTCCCACATAATTAATTTTGGAACAGCCCTAATCTAATTAAAATTATATCTTGATTAGCTCCCATATTCTGATTGGTCAGGCTTTATGCACAACAAAATCAGAAACGGGAGTAAATCGAAATATAATTAGATAACTGCTTGTGGAGGGTGAATTGAAGCAAATGTAAGCTTGCGAAAACAATTAATTCCTGGACTTAGTGACACCAGTACAAGATCAACAGTGACTACGCTGATAACTCCAATTAGGCCAAAGGAAAACTAGAGCTGTTGCCAGGATGACTGACTAATACCCCGGCCCCCCTTTCGCTAAGTTATGTATTTTTGAGAGTTTTACTTCAAAGTATTTAGCAGAATAAATAATATTTTTGTTAAAGGGGCAAAACTTTCACAAAAATATCTGAATGCAAATATCCCTAGTATATATAAAAGCAATTCGTTATCTAGTTGATATGTAGACCTGTCACTATATATCTCGTATAACTACATGTACATAACTTTGCACAAAATTGTTCCAAGTCAAATTTGAGAAAACAAGGATACATTTAGATTGTCTATGTTAACAAAGGGCCACTTTGGCCTTAAAGTCTATCTGGTTTTAAAGTTTGTATGTTACGTGGTTACAATTCTTTTCTGCAAAATATATATGACCCTGTTATCCATACTGTTTTATGGTTGCATTCCAAATATATAAAGGCCACTTTCTGTACAAAGCAATTTGTTTTCAACTATTTCCCCTTGATTAACTTGCTTAACAGTTGCATCAGTATCAAAGCTCTGTCACTCTTTTCATAAGTAGAAGAATTTTGAAATAATAACCCTTGATTTGTGTTTAATTTCATCCCCATTAACCTAGTGATGTTCCAATAATTGAAAAAAAAGTCAAAAGTCGATCGATTATGATGAAAAAGTAAGCACTTGATTGCAATCTATAATAATCAAAATTATTTTAAAAGTTCAAACTTTACAAAATCTGCTACTTATTGCATTACATTTGAGTGTTTTGTTCGCCCGGCGTGTTGACGAAGCATGCCAGACGCATGTTCCATGTTCTTTTGCTATTTAGGTAAAGGTAGCCGCATACAGTAGTTTTATGTTTTCTCCACATCACAAATGGCGGACCAAATCGAGCATACAATCATTGTGGTTTCCTGAATATTTATGACAAATTTATCTGAATACGACATTTAGTGACTCTTTGAACGCACACAGAATCATCTCAACTATGACAGTATTATTTCTTAAGAAAATAGTAAGGAACATGGTCTTCATATTGTGTGGACGGATTAAGACAACACAACTGCCCATACTTGAAGCGACTCGAAACTTACTGCAAGTTTTGTTGAAAATTAAAAGCATTCAACATAAAATATGTTACACATATTGTCTAGTTTAATATTATCTACTAAATAACTAGGTATATGAGCAGGAAGTGTTTTACAAATGTGTATGATATGTTCAGCATTTATATTTACCAAGATAACAAATACAGTTCAAGAGGAAGGACCACTTTACTGGACGGATATAGATCTACTTAACTGTAAAGCATTCCAAGGACATACATGGCATTGTTTCTTACCATAACAGTACAGAATACATCTACACTGAATATATTTTAAAACAAAATTCAAAATTTTGGATATTTCAATTATGATAGAAAATCGTTCATGAAAGGTCTTCCGGTAATCGATTATGATTTCTCTTTTGATTCCCAAAACTACATTAACCCCAATAATAGCTTAAGGATAATAATTTGAATAATCAGTAAATCTTGAATCTTCATTATCTAAAAAGAGTTAGATACTATGTATGAAATTTCAAAGCTTTGACGTTGGCATCCACAAAATAAGATTTTTTAAATCATGAACTGAAGACTTTTTATACACATGGGTGTGTCCCAATTTAGTAATGATTTATTGACCAAGGGGCAAAATTAAAACATAGTTTAATCCCTTTGTCCTTCGGAAGCTATATATATTCTAGATATCTACCATTGGTAGTTAACAAAAGAAAGTAAGATTTTTTAAAATAACTTGCAGGTCAAAAAGGGGAAAATTTGACAAGTGGTTCTAGAGGCACTGAAATTTTTAAAAGTTAACATATTGGCTATAGTATTAAACTTTGACCTCAAACATAATTTTGACCTCAGAGTCACTCGTTGAACAGATTTTGTTCTCCATACCACAAGACATCTAAAAGGCAAGCACTATAAGCTCTAGGATTTCTGGTTTTCAAGTTTTTTTCTTCAGAAATGTGTCTAATCCCCCCTCCCATTGTACCCCTGGTGGTCAAACCCTTTCCATTGATAAAAATTTCAATCCCCTTCCAATAAAATGTTTTAACAATTTTTTTAACCTTGCCTGAATCCCATTTTATTCTTCTTGTTTTAAATTGAGCATAGTATCTTTGAGACATTTTCATCATTTGTGGTAGAATTAGAATTGAGTCACTTTAAAAGCAACAGCTTTGCCTTATTAAAAACCAGAATAAACAAAGCACTATAACAATATTGAAAAGTAGCTGGATGTTGCTTTGTTTCATATTTTCCGAATCTTTTTTTTAACTTATACCATACTGTAGCTGATCTATTAAACTGAAAGAAGCACATATGTACCCAGTATTATACTATATAATCATTGTGATGATTATTAAAATAATAAATAATCTAAACAATTATATTATTCATTATTAAATTCGAAGTAAATAGTTATGGAAGCCAAATATATAAGTAAAGTACGTTTTGAGAAAAGCTCAAGGGGAGGTAAGAAGCTTTTTATGGGAACCAACCTGTATCTTGTTGAAGTGTGCACCTGCTGCCACAGGCACTACATTATATGTTGATATTCCAATAATAGGTTCATCAGTTGGATTTTCCGCTGAATAAAAAGCAAGCGCTGTTTCTCCAAGCTTTAACTGAGAATAAATCAGAATAATGATTATTCTTAAATCTAATTAACACAAAGGCTAATTATAAGTAAATCTGATACAGTTTGGACATGGTTAATTCAGGGTATGTTGTGGATACAAAGATTTCGTAATTAAAACTGTAAAGTGGTAAAGGGCCATAACTCTAACAAATGTTTGCAAAAAAAGGCTTATTTGAGCTTGGCCTTATGATTTATTGAAATGATTAAAACAAGCAACAAAAGTAAATATTTTTTTAAAGCTCTCGAAGAAAGGACCATAACTTCGGCAACAAAGACTGCTGAAGATGCTTAAACTTGCGTGAAATTCAAGGAAAAAATCTGATCAACAAATTTACCTTTAGGTACATCTCGATAAAAGCATGTATGCGTGATAAACAAAAGGTGGTTTCAATGAGGAGCAAAGATAACAAATTCCTATGACCTACTTTAAATAATTTTTCCTACTCAAGATATAAGTGTGCTCAATCCCAAACTTTCAAATAAGTCTATTTACTGAAAGTCCCAGATCGAAACCAGTTTTTGATTTTTAACCATTACCCGTTTTTAGCTTGATTAATGCATATAGATCTAGAGCACGCTGGAAATGAGTCAATAACCCAGTCTGCTACCTAAGGCACTAATCGTATGCCCACAACTAGTAAAAATTTGTTTGGACTAGTGAAAATTTCTTTAATTCTGCTATATATTATATAGTCAAATATTTAATTTTGCTTGTTGGGCTAGTGCTTGAAAAGTTAAGGGTGCAAATTGATAACCTGTGGTCTTTCTATGAAGGAAGTTTGACCATATTTACATGTTACAACTTCTGAAAAGATGAAATAGCAAGATAGTTAACAGATGAACCGCATATGGTGTATACCGTACTCAGAATGATTCATGATCACCTGTAGCAAAGCACAGGAGCATTGGCTCAAAGGTAGAGCGTTCGCTTCATCCAGGTAGACTGTTGCTAGAATCCCAGATGGGGGTTTGGATCAAGGCTGCATCAAAACCTAATACATTTGCTGTAGAAGAAGGACTGGTTGGCTCAGTGACAGGATAATGTGACCTAGTGAAGAAGCATGTTAATGTGTCTGTGGCATGATATTTCAGTTAGCCAGCACTATAAAGTTGCCATCAGTATTCACTGTTACAAGCAAGCATTGTCTAGATATGACCTATATATGAGTTGAAAGGACATTAAATCCAAATAAAACGAACAAACAAACAAACCTGAGCAAAGCTCAAGTTTTAAGGCAAGCTTAAAATTGTGATCATACATTTCTGTCAGTGTTTTTTCTCTCTTGTGTTTCTCAGTTTTGAATAAAGACACTACTCACCTTGAGTTCAGACTGCTGAGGTTTAAATTTCCATTTCATTAAAGAGTTTGTGTCTGCGTTAAACCTCACCGTAATAGTACGGTCTTCTACTGTAGTCATGGTTTCTAGTTTATCCGCATTGTGTCCTTTTGTAGGTTGACCTCCAAGTCCTGTTTTCTAGAAAATCATAATCAAATGATCAAATAATTCTCCATTTCAATTTTAATTAGTCTACCGGTACTGACGACAGATCTGGGTTACTCTAAAAATAATTTTTTAACAAGATTTTTTTTCTAATATAATATATTTCAGTAAATATTTATATTTTAGAGATTGCTTTAACATGGTAAAATGTATCATTACAATAATAGTTTATTATTTAACTTCTATCATTATTTTCTCTCACACTCTGGGTGTGTGGGGGAGGGATTATTTTCTCTCACATGCTGCGTGTTGGGGGAGGGGATTATTTTATCTCACACTATGTGTGTTGGGGGAGGACATTGTTTTATCTCACAATATGTGGGGGCAGTTGTACATTGTATGTGTGGGTGTGTACATACAACTACTCTTGTTGAAGGAAAACATACCTGACAGAATATTTTGTAGAGAGGAACACCAGCAAAACACATTCCCAGCATAAATATACATACAGACACCAAATACAATCGAGAGGACATGTTCCTCTGGTGATCATATTCATTTTCAAGTTTGGAATCACTTCTGAAGTCATTGCGATGTGGGTTAGGGCTTTTGGAGTACCATCTCACATGTAAACATCCAATACATGCTGGTGCAAGCTTCATCATGAAGAAAACAGATTCATTCCTGCCATTTGTACAATTCTTGAAAAGAAACTGAGGTTTGTGTTGTTGAAGCATACAAGTGGGTAAATTGTTGATTTTATATGAATTTGCACAACTCAACTGTCTTGTAAGTTGTTTGTAAACACAAATGTTATTCGTGTGAACTGTACTTAAGCTATGAGGTCGTAGGTATGCAGTGAGTGTATGGTATAAAGGTTGATTGTTAAATCTCAAACAAATTCTTGCAGCCATCTCTAACTTTATCTTTGGTTGTAAGACCTGAAAAAATTTAAAATATAAATAAATATCTGCACCTTTGTAAAGATGACTATGTATCCAACAGACCTCCTGTCATTGAGGTTCAGTATTTGTATACTTTTAATAAATATGATTATAGTGTTATTTAATTGCATAAAGCCATTACATAATTATATGATATGCAACAGGCTACATATACATGTAACTTAAAGCTGTTTTTATTGACTGCATGGCACAAACTGATTGGCTTTGACTTGATAATGACGTCAGGTGACAATGGTATGATGGCTACGGTCATGATCATACATGTATTTCATTGTAACAAAGAAGGCTTTTCAGTACTAATTTTTACACATTTTAAAGCATTATTATGATAAAATCAGAAAGAACGCTTTTAATTTGAATCATATGAAAAAGAGAATCTGAAGTTTTTTTCCATTTCATATGAGATTTATGAAATTCGTCATGAATTTTCATTTTAGCTCGCCTTTGAAAAATTCATAACTTGTTTCATAAATCTCATATGCATGGAAACTCATTACAGATCCTCTATATACAGTACAGATCTAGCTAGAGTAGGCAGATTTGTATAGATTAGATTTTGGATCAGGACGTTTTGGTACCCTGACGTGTCAGTAGTTAAAAATAAGTCATTTCAGTAATTATCAAAAAGACATTTTGGTACTAAACACAAGCGCTTACTTACATATGCATGTACTTATATTAATAAATCTTTATTAATTGTATCATGGCATTTCACAGTCAAACAAAGACTAAGCATGGCTAATTCTTTCCCATGTGACCTATATATATATATATATATCTAGAGATCATTTGAATATATATATATATTTACATTTTGCTGTATTCAATTTTTTCAGGATGAAGCATGTACAATTATATTTTATTTTTACAAAAAATGAAATAAAATCTGGTGTAGCTATATAGCCTAAAAGAAATACAGTTCTTTATAATTAGTACATACATGTACGTAGCTATAGTAGCTCAATGTCAATAACAATATAAACTTACACCTTTACGTTAAATGCCATCAAGTTAAATGTAAAACGTAATTTGGTTTGCATTTAACACGAGACTTAATATCATTATTTTACATAATTTTAAACAGGTTGAATTATTGTTTATAGTAACGTGATAGCATTTAATGTGTTAGTTTATCTCATTTTTAACATGATCGACCTTTCATACTGTACAATTAATATACCACTTACAAACTTTGTTATGAGATGATGAATCAACATGTACAGTATCAAAGTCCTGAAACAACTGGGCTTTCGAAAACGATTTCTTCTACTTTTTAGGTATTTAAACACACAGTTAACTTTAGGCCGAGATTCCTCTGCCCCTCAATCGAATGCCTTTTTATTTTCTGGTGGATTCTAGTAAATAATTTAATGTTCAGGTAAGTGATACATGTATATAAAGTGACAGTTTTGTAATCCTAATAAGTAAATCGAAGAAATTGTGCGGTTACAATTTGTCGGCAATCAGGATTGTTTTGCGAAGTCTTTCTAATAGCATGGAACTCTGCCCCTAAAACGAACATTATCAGAAAACAGCATTCGTTTTAGGGGCAGAGGAATCTCGGCCTAAGTTAACTTTGACTTTTACAATGTATGTGCCTATACATTTATATAGATCTATTATTATATAACTATTTATTTTGAAGCGAACGCGTTGATAAGATATATTTCAACGTTATGAAGTAAATTGTATTATAATCGTAGCTTAACATAACAGTCTACAACATATCAATCATCTACCTGTGGTCTATGGTACAGTGCAAGTTTCACTGTCCAGTCTGTGATGCAGAAATTGGCTGTTGACATGTACAGTTAACACTTTGAAATGTGCATGTTTCATTATTTTGATACATAATTACCTGGTGTAACCATAAGCACAGATATCTAAGTAACATAAGTAAGGTATTGAGATCTGTGCCATAAGCAATGATATAAAAGTTGTCATACGTGATATTTTTCTTCTTTGCTACAACATGCAGCTCTTTGCCTCTGGAAGTGACCGGTGTCAGCTGTGTTTCGTAAGACCAAAAACAAAAACAAAGTTAAAACCGAAGTACATTCCGGGTTGACTGTTGCGATGAGAAATCTTACGTAACGTGAGGAACGTTTTGGTTGTTTACAGTAGTTAAGCTTGAGTAGGACAAGAAAATACTTTCTAACCCAATAATGTCTTTTTTTTTAATACTTTTGAGAGAAATAAACAACGTTTCCCAGTGCCGTTTTATGGTTTCCTTTTCCGGAATACAACTCTATTCGAATTTTACTGTGTGACAAAATGTCAGCCTCCATGAGTCCACGATTCACAAGAAACGAAAACGTTTAGAAAAAACGAAGATTTAGACAGTTCTTTAAGTTTTATATTTTGACAAACAAAGAATCTAGGAAAATGGGGATTTTAGAAAAAATAGCAGAAATTGAAAAAGAAATTGGCAGAACACAGAAAAATAAAGGTAAACATGCGTCACGTCTTTTACGACCAGTCAAACTCAATGACAACATAAATAGTTGGTAAACACAACTTTTTTCCCAGCAGTTGAATATTTATGGTGGCTGAATTGTGCAACTTTGTCTTTTCACTTCCTACGACGCAACGCAAAGAAACGATAATTATCATCTTTCCACATTTTCCAAATAATGATAATTATATCACCCTGGCTACTTTGTTATGTCTTTTCTTACTGTTACTGGTTTCGTAAGCATTCTGCTTCTACCAGTCATCACATTAGCACTTATGGCTCTTATACGACAAGTTCTTTTACGTGCCTGAGAGACACGGGACCGCCATTTTTAGTCCCCATCCGACAGACTATCTTGATATGAGCTGCCGGTTAAGTGTATTGCTCAAGTACACACCTGGCAGTGCCGGAGTTGCGCCGCGAACTCCCAACCTCTCGTCTCCGAGAGATTAGAAATCCTGCGTGCTAACCACTACACCACCGAGGCCGCACTATAGTGCATGATTTTAATGAGCCAAGCAATATTTCCCAAACATATTGCAGGACTGTTCTACTACCCATTGTAGTTGATATCAAGATAAACTAAAACTTGTTATATATTTGTTGGTTCTGTACGTACCAGAGTAATTTCAATAATTAATAAGTAAGTACTATAACCCTACTTGTCTAAGAGTAATGTGAAGATGTGGTATTGCAAAAAACAAATGAAATCAAACGAAGGAACTTGTCTCAATGTTATGGCGCAATAAAGGATCAAGATATTCCGAATGGCATAATGGCTTCTACTATAAATCAATCATTATACACGGAAATGCTCGTGCTTCTACGTCATCGCTTTAAAGACAGTTGGCACTTTTATCAATTTTGGAAACAATCTGCGACATGATTAACAAGTTTATTATCACAAGATTTTACGGTGGTCTCGCGGTCTGATAGTTAATCCTCAATATTACATTAGTTTGACTGCAGCACACTGCAATATATATCCGCTCTTCTTGTCGCCTCTAACCGACAGAGAAATGTCGCCGGTCATTAGCATGACATTCATCGGAAGATTGCCTCTGTTCATATTATACTTAGTTATAAACCAAATAAGACATGAATCCGATTTTATGGTAAAGCAGTCAACGCGATTATCAGATTACATCATTACGACAAACGAAGGGGCTAATGCATCGAGACAAACCTACATGGTATCCCAGTTCAAAGACACTCCAGAGCTTAGGCCAAGAAATTTTCGTAGAATATATTTTGAGTTGTTTTGACCATTACTAATCAAGAAACTAAAGTATCACAAAGTTGATATTTATACGCGATTCTAAAGTAAAAAACAAATCACTGAACCGTATTCACGAATTGAACGTATGCAACACAGTGTTGGTGTTGAAGCAAGAGCTAGTTTCCTGTGTTGTTTTTTTTTGGGGGGGGGGGGGGGGGTTAGCGTCCCTTTCAACTCATGTTTAGGTAATATCAAGACGGTGCCTGATTGTGACAGTGCGCACTAATGGTTACTATATATAGTGTTGTCCCACTGACATTTCACGCCACAGACACATTGACATAACACTTCACTGTATCAAATTATCCAGACACCGAGCTAACCAGTCCTTCTCCTACTCAGAAATGCTAAATGCTTAGTATCAAAGAGGTTATCTATTTTCACGTCTTAGGTTTGACGCGACCGGGGGTCGAACCCGCGCACTTTGACCATGCATGAAGCAGTTTTCAACAGACCTACCGCGGCGGTCTAAAGCAATTGTGTAAACCTTGTAGTCAATACATCACAAAGAACTCAAATACAACAACTCGATGACGTTACATGAACACATGCCAATAAATGAACTATCAACTGTTCTTTTATTATCGCTGAGAACGCTGCAAGTTGCGTTTTATTCACAGGAAAACAATCAGTATTGAGAATGTGTTTTTTCTCAATAAAAATGGCAGATTTTAAAAACAGAAGTCGTAAAAGGACCAACGTTGCTACATTGCACGGGCGTTACTCGGTTCACTATATTACCAGAAGCTCGTGTGATGTGTTGTGATATCTTTGTCAACGGAATCACTACCAAGCTTTATGATTTGATTTGTGAAGGCAAACATTGACATACAATTGTTTGATCGATCGAGTAAACAATTTGTAAAAGTGCAATTCGTTGTAAGTCAATTTAGTGATTTTGTTGCAAAAGCGACATGTTGAACATTAACTGATATAGGCTTTGTTCATCACACCATTAATTAGAAATAATTTTGCTGGTATTATGTTCCTAATTGGCTATTTACACGGTTTGGGAGAAGTCGAAAATGTGAAAAGTTAACGACGACGACGACGACGACGACGACGACGGACAGGATGTGTGGGAAAAGTCCACCTTGGACCTTCTGTCCAGATAGACTAAAAAGATTACATTCAAAAGCGCAGAAAATTAAAACCGACGTAAAATCACATCACGTAAAACTCCCAATATGGACAGGACCTAGGCAATCAAAGACCAAAGTACAAAAGGAAGGATGGGTGGTTGATGATTGAGAGGAGACCATTTAATCCAATAAGGGCAAATTAACTAATACCATACATTGCTGTCGATAAGGATGTTGGTTGGTAACTGTTAGCAGCAGTTAATAACGAACTTCATTGTATGTGCACAAAACAACCATTTTCTTTTACTAAAACCTTCTTGTAGTACTCTTCCTTCCAATTGATACATCAGCATAACCAAAGTCTCAAAACGGCAAATATTAAAGCAAAACAAATATGTAAAAACACCAGCAAAATATCAAGCTACAGATAATGATATGTTGAAACACCAGCAAAATATCATGCTACAGATAATGATATGTTGAAACATCAGCAAAATATCATGCTACAGATAATGATATGTTGAAACACCAGCAAAACATCAAGGAACAGCTAATGATATGTTGAAACGCCAGCAAAACATCAAGGAACAGCTAATGATATGTTGAAATACCAGCAAAATATCAAGCTACAGATAATAATATGTTGAAACACCAGCAAAATATCATGCTACAGATAATGATATGTTGAAACACCAGCAAAATATCATGCTACAGA
>JAUMGZ010220884.1:0-11475 GCA_032359645.1 Pododesmus macrochisma
ATACTATCAAATGTACCACTTTTGGCCCCGCCCACCTGTCCCCTGGGGGTCAGAGACTTCATTTGTACAATTTCGAATCCCCTTCTCCCAAGGATGCTTCCTGAAAAGTTTGGTTGAAATCTGCTTTGTTGTTTCAGAGGAGATGTCGATTAAAGGCATATTGTCAAATATACTCCTTTAAGTCCCGTCTACCAGTCCCCTGGGGGTCAGAGACTTTATTTGTACAATCTTGAATCCCCTTCCCCAAGGATGCTTCCTGCCAAATTTGGTTAAAATATGACCAATAGTCTCAGAGGAGATGTCGTTTAAAGGCAAACTGTAAATTTACCACTTTTAGCCCCGCCCACCTATCCACTGGGGGTCAGGGAGTTCATTTGTACAATCTTTAATCCTCAATCCTAAGGATGCTTCCTGCTAGCTTTGGTTAAAATCTGCCAAAAAATTTCAGAGGAGATGGCGTTTAAAGGCAAACTGTTAAATTTACCACTTTTGGCCCTGTCCATATGTCCCCTGGGGGGTCAGGATCTTTATTTGTACAATCTTGAATCCCCTACCCATTTACACCATTTGGCCCCGCCCACATGTTCCCTGGGAATCAGGTCCTTTCATTCGTACAATCTTGAATCCCCTTCTCCTAAGGATGCTTCCTGCCAAATTTGGTTCAAATCTGCCCAGTAGTTTCAGAGGAGATGTCGTTTAAAGCAAAAATTAACGACGGACGACGGATGGGACTTGTATGAGAAAAGTTTAATGCTCACATGTTCCATCCTTGGTGTATTGGGTGAAGCTTATCAGTTCTAGGGACAACAAAGAATCCGTCCGAGTACCATTCACTTTTGCAACGGTGAACTTGAACGAGAACAGTATTTGCATGAAATAAATAAATAAATAAATAAATAAATAAATAAATAAATAAATAAATAAATAAATAAATAAAAATAAATGGTTGTTTCTTATATCGATTTTCATAATTATCTTGCTTAAAAAGCGTTGTATGTTCCATTTTACACATTGACTGTTTTATTAGACTATCGTTAGATAAAATAAATCAATATACCTTATGTAGGCAATAATGACAGTTCTAAGTTATAAATAAGATTTTTAACTTGATATTTGTTTCTCAAAATTTAGGCATTGCAGCATTTCCACAACTTGAACATTGTTATTTGAACGTGAAAAAAACACATTTTACTGCTTACATGTATATGTTTAAAGAAAGTGTAAATGATTTGCAATGTTTACATACCTTAAGCGTGGTTGTTATATTGTGCAATCCTAGAGCGTCTGAATCTGCAGAATACGTGTAATGATGGATGTGGTCATCCTCAAAATACCTGGCATTGACCACGGATAGTACACAGAAAACGACAACTAAAATACACAGCATGGTCATACTGTCGATGTATCGACTATATCAGTCAAACCTTAACATCATGAAAACATTCACATTCTGTTACTTTTGATAAGTTACTACACTGTTTTCAGCGTTTACTGTAACTACTTTTAATCGAGCATGCATTCATACTATTCGAGAGTTGTGACAAGGAACCAATGAAAGCTCTAGTTTAGGGGAAGATTTTGATTGGGTCCATTCTTATCTAGAAGTCTACATATCTTTGTAAACTGTTATTGTCGTGGATTCATTGATTATTGATTTCATCTGCTCTATATAATCTTATTTGATCACATATTTTATGGGAAACTTGAGTATATAATGCGCTTTATCTGTCAAACTTATTTTTCTTGTCTTCCCTGTGTCTTGAAACCTTGTAGAAACATGTTTGAGTAAATTTATCCGCTATGAACCACCACCAAGTTTCAAACTTTACCTGTACATTCGCACGATGCTATGCAGATTACACGATTTATCTTACACATTTTTAGAAGAAAAAAAATGCGGCTAAAAGAATGAACACCGTTTGAGAAAGTAGAGCCCTGTTACCATATATAATTTGGTAAAGCAATTCAGAAGGTAAATGTCGTTTTAGTTATTGTGTATGTTCAACGTGAATAGGTGTTTTATGCTTTAAAATGCCAAAAGAGACGCATTGCTACATAAGACAAATCAATATTGAAAGAAGTAAAACATGTATAAAGCAGTAAATCGAAAAACCAAGACGACATTCTAAACCCATGGACATTGGCAAACAATAAGAAAACATTGAACGCACCAAGAAAAAAGAACCAAATTTACATTTATTAGCTAAAAATGGAAACATCACGAACTTCTATTAAAAAACTAGAAGCGAAACCAGGTACTGCGATATAGTAAGCGTTTACTGCTACACATGTGTCACCCGCCGCGATGCTTCCGTGTCATTCCGATATATGGTAACCCTCCTCTGATTAAAAAGAAAGCAGGTGTCACCATAAAAATAAGTCACAGTTCTGGTGACGAAAGAGCAAAGGAGAAAAACCATTAACAGGAAAGTAGTAGAAAAAGCAAAACTATCATGAAAGCAGAGCAGTAAAGATAGGGCGACGAGGAGTAACTCCCTCCCTCCCCCATTCTACGTGTTTTTATATCGGACGGACGGCAGACGGACGGACGGACCGACCGACCGACCGATCGACCGACTGACCGAGGGGGTTGCCGAAATATGAAAGCCGACATGTATATCAGTCAAGCAGACACATTTAGAATACAGGCAAGTATGAAGCCAGATTATTGACTGGTAGAAACTCAAACTATGACGTAAGAAAACTCAAACTATGGTTTGGGGATTATGTCTGTAATTATATCAGAAACAGACTTGTCAAATCCCCCAACTGTATCATGATGGCGGCCATAGAACCTACTGAAAGCAGACCGAAGTCGAGGTAGTGTATAACTCTGCCTCAAAAGCTTGGATGTCAACAGCAATCCTCTAGTGACAAAGGCTTGGTAGTGAGAACACGCTCTTGAATAACGAATTAGCTGTGACACATAAACTCCATAAGCAGGTGAGGAAGGTATGTTGTTGTCTACGAATTATAATTATAAGTATTATAATACAAAATCATAAACTGAATCATGCCACCAATAAATGTAATATCTAGATTTTATTAAATATTATCAGGGATCTTTCATGGTCAAATGTATTTAGTTAATTCCAATTTGTTAAATTATATTTGCTTTAATATCATTTCTTTGTGACAAACTATTCTTGTCTGTAATAGTGTTGTTGTAGATTATTTATTGGAGCCTTGCTTGAGTTTGCAATTTATAAAAATGAATGTATAAAGTATTCCTGAAAAAAAACAACTAATATGTAGTCATGTTAGACTAGTTCATACGAAGTTTACAGGCGTAACCTCGCTTTGATATATTATAATATGGTAAGGTGAAATCCATTGCGAACTATCAATCAGTTTCGGCCATATTAATAATAGGTAAACAAAAATTCTCGAATTCTCAATTGTATACAGTTATTAAATTGGTTTTAGGGAAATAGCCAATTTATGGTACCCCGAGACAACAACTATTTCCCGAGGAGACGCCGAGGGGTTCAATAAATTTGCTTTTTCACGAAACGCATTCAATAACTGTTTTATTTTACTAATGCAAACACTGCGCATGTCCTAGATATAAGCAATGACAACGGTTCAGACGGTTCTATCAACAGAAAGAAATCAATATTAAAATCAATAAACTATAACAATAATAATAGAGTTGAATAATAACAATATATAAGTTGCACTTCGCCATGCTCCAGTGCTCTGCTGAGTGTTGTTTGCTCGCAAGGTCAAGGCTATAACATTAGTATGACGTCACCATTCCATTCTATTCAAGGCAAAGAAGGCTGGGCTTAATTTCCTTTTAAAGAAATAAGGCAGGAGGGAAATTGTCTCCTCAACTTTGATGCCAGATCATAGTTCATTTGCTCATAGCTACTTTAACTGTTTACACTTTATATAGAAAAAAACAAGCAAAAGTATAAAAAATGAATTTCATTATGCCACCGACCGAAAGGCCGTGCTCAAACGAGGGAGGAGGCAAATAGGGGCTACAGTTTAGGCGTCTTCATTTCTTTTTGTGGTTTCATTTATCAAAGTAGTTTTCTTTTCTCAACCTTTTAAGCAGGTTATTTTAAGCATACCTGGTGGTACCAAGATAATATATTCATTGTATAGTGTATTGAAGTATGTTAACCCGCTTTCGACATCCGGAATATAATTGTCCAGGTCATATCCACTCTATATTTAGTTCTCGTTCAGTACTGTTCCTATCACTTGTATCTCCACTGATAAAAGATATGTCAGAGCTTGACCTTTGCTCTGTGTGAGATTCCTTTAAAGGTGTCTATTGCTATTTTACAACGCATTGTAGTTTTGTTTTGTGATGATTTACTTATTTTTAGTTCATTCATTAAAAGTTATTTTGTATTAAAAATGAGCAAGGGGTTGAGAAAAAATATAAGCAAATAAACTATTAGAAGCCCAATCGTGCCATCTAATTCAAATTTTCACAAGATAAAACATTCGATTTAGGTGGCATAAATGAGCTTCAGTTGGTACATCCCCTCCAAGTGCTTTTTATAAACCAAATTGATACAGATACATGTTACATAACGGCATCATAACATAAGACACATGACAGGACAATATCATTCTTCAAGGACACATAATTTGTTGATTTTTTTTAAATTAAAGTAAGCGATGATTCCTTTTTTTGTATTTACAAAACAAACTATTTTTCCAACTCAAATTTTACAGCAATTTACATTTTCCAGCAAAATTGACAGCAAAATATTTCAAAAATCATTAGCCCCCTGAAGTTAAATGATTGGTGCCTTATAAACAAATTGTGCAATAGCAACATGTCGATTTTAATAGGAGCTCAGACTAATAATGTTTACACATTCATTTTTTGTGACGCTAAAACAATTGGTCTATGTATAAAATGAGTTTTTAACTCTTTAAAGATAATTAAATATGTATCACAAGAAATATCGTTGGAAGCTACACAGATTAAATTGGATTATGAGAGCAGTTGCCTTAAAAGAGTAATTTTATCGAATAAAGATGGCGTTATCGTGTTCACATTTTTTTGTCGTCATAAATTTTAAGAAAGGTGCATCCGGTCGGTTGGACATACCTTTTTCAAATGATGATATTTGTTGTTTAAATGTGTTATATCTGTGCAAATGTTTTACCAAATCAAGTATTGATTATTATATCAACATAATATAATGTTAATAATATATTTCAGTTAGTATTCTAGCTTTAATTGAGTGTGTCTACGAACTTTACGGAAAACTTCGTATATTGTTTCTTGCAAAAAAAAAGTTATACATATAAAACATTATGAAGGATGATTTTGAGCTTGGCTTTGGGTCAAGAGCGAGGTCTTTTCACCCACTTAGTTGGTGTGACGTCATTGTCAAATGTTCGTCTCGCTTTACTGGTTCAATCTAGTGGTGACTTTTTGATGAAGCTATTGTTTGTTCGTCAATTATTTTAGTTATTTTAGTTCTTGTGTTTTTGCAAAGTCCTTTTTCGAATAGTGTCCGACGTTGCTGAATTGTGCTAGTTTGTTATTAGCTGAGACCTTTTTGAACCGTTGGTCAGATTTTCGTGAAACATAATGGAGATTTTCCTTGCATCAACTCTTACAGATTCGTTTCCAATGTTGCCGAACATAATTCAATATGGCAAGATCTGGGGTTCGGGACGGTTGTCTCACACAGAGTATTGGTTTTTTCCTCTTATAAATACCGTATTAACGTAAACATGTTTCAGATTGCATTTTTGTATTCTGATCGACTGAAACGGGTTTTTTTAATTTTGTGTCATCAACCGGTGGTAAATATTTCAACAAACTTCGTTGTAAATGTTTCTTACATATTGCTCTTTCAGAATGTAGTGTCATATACTACTGAACCCAATCCAAAGGATGATCTTATGTCCTTTTAAGAATTGTGTCAGGTTTTGTAAAACTTGACCAATGTACGAGCTATGGCCTCTACTTAACACCTTTTTCAATTCCTATTCAGTTATGACTGGTCTCTTGACAAATGTTCATTGCATTTAACAAAATGATAAGTCAACAGTTTGTGTGCACGGATACATTTATTTAAGGGTGTATATAAAACTAAAGATACTATTGGGGTGTTACCCAGTGTTCAGAGTAAACTGACATTGTGAATTCTTTATGTTATTTACATCTTTATGTACTATATTTGCAAAATAGACTGTCCCTGTTAATGTATCCTGAAGGACATTAAGATCTGTCGGGCTCTTAAAACTTGTTGTGTTTTTACATTTAGATTTAATGAAATATTGTTGTGTTCGACATTAATTAAATGACACAGTGATGGGGTCTGTGCCTGTTAGTTAGTTTACTATATTCTGTACAATTTCAGTTAAGTTATATAATGTTATTTGACAACGCTTCTGTTAAACTGGCTTTCCATAATCGTTGAATTATGATACGGAAAATGATAAGATGTTAACATAAGCCATCTGATTTTCATTACATGTGAAACTATTCCCTAACTAACCGATATCTCTTATTGGGTCTTTGTTGGTCGTTTTAAAGGTCTTGTTCCTGAAGATATATTTATTTGTAAGCATTGATTTTTTATCCTACTGCGTTTTTAAAGTAATGGGATATAAAGTATAGATTAACTTTGTCAAACTTCCTTCTCTAAAATATAGAAAATCTCAGGAGAAATATCTAGGTGTCAAAAGAGTCCCGTTTTGTCAAAGATAAATGGGAGAAGTGTTTACAATATACTTACTGATATGTCATACGTTATCTTAATGTTACATTTAAAACCTCAAAAAGTACGTACGTACATGTACCTATTATTGAAATTGAATTTCGAAAGGGCAATACATTGAATTGAGTTTGTCCTAGAACTGTACTGATAAGAATTTAGGCGCTATAAACATTTTAAAGTGTTTATGCATTTATTCGTTTTCAAAAGTTCGGTCAAGAAATGTGTTGTCATTAAAAACGACTTTATAGAAGCCACGTTGGTCACAAAGACATTGAGCGAAGGAATCCGTAATGATTTGTTTGGCATTAATTCTTAGTTTACTGTAATATGGAATGTAGAAATATGATAAAGATGGCTCATAATGTAATCATAGTAACATTTAAAGATGATTTTTTGAAACTTGAGGCATTCCAATGAGCCCTTCATTGTTTGTGAAAAATTCAAAAAAAATGATATTTCACAAATATGAGGGTTTTTTTCTAAAAACCAACTTTGTGGTTTGTTTAAGACATGAACAAGCTTGAATTAATGAAAACAAGTTTTGTTGGGAAATATATTTTAAGCCAAAATATGTAAAGCATAAATTGTAAATTCAATTTTAAAGTTATCCGACGAATGGTCTATGGCATTACATTTATCGGTCTTGGGTTTTAAATTTTTACTTCTTTATTTTATCTTATCTGGACTCGTCTTTCCTCCAAGGATAGCTGTCTCTCACCTGATATACTTTTTTACCTTTTCTTTTTTATTTATCATTGCATCATTCTTACTATCTTCCTCCCGTTGCACATTTTTATAATATTTAATGGCTAATAAATATTATTTCTGTTAACTGTCGGGGATTTACTGATAGAAAGAAACGCATACATATTTTCTCGTTTTTCAAAGAAAAATATATTGATTTTTTTAGTCTCCAAGATACTCAGTTATCAAGTGAAAAAGAAAAACAAAGTTATGCCGAAGGGGATGGCGATTGTTATTTTACTACTTTTTCTTCAGTGTTCATGATGCTGCCATACCTGTTAACAAAAATGTAGAATATCACATAAATAAACAAAAAATGAACAATGATGGAAATATTCTTTCATTAGATGTAACATTAGAAAAAATAAAATCACCATAATTAACGTATACGACCAGAATAAAGACAATCCGAAATTGATTGAAGGAAGAAATCACCTCTTAAACAAGCCCGTCTAGACATGTTTCTAATATCAAAATGACTCATTCCAAGCTTAAGTAATATATCTATTCTTTCCAGGTACCGCTCGGATTATTAACCTTAAAACTAGTAATCTTATTTGTGGCAGAAGATTATGGAAATTCAATAACTCCCTTCTCTCCGATATAAATTGTCTCGAGTTGATTAATAAAGAAATAGAAAATACCAAAATTCAATATATGTTACCCATTTTATAGTACAATGTATTGATAGTCTTGGATATATATCAAATGATGCAATTCAGTTAACCATTGATGATCAACTTTTTTTGGAATCACTTTTGATGAACATTAGGGATAAAACGATGTACTATGCTACATATAAAAAAAATTAGAATATAAAAGAGAATTAAAGCTACAAAAAAATATTAAACTTATAGAAGAATTAAATGTTAATTTAACAGGAGATATTTTGAAATTAATAGAAACTAAGAAATGTGAACTTGAACAACTCAGTCAGCAAAACTTACAAGGTTATTTCATTAGATACAGGGCTAAGTGGGTAAGCGAGGGCGAAAAAGCAACGAAATATTTTTGCTGCCTGGAATCTTATAATTTTGTAAGTCAGTAAATCCCTAAAATTGAAACAGATAATGGAGAAATCATAACCAATCAGAACTAATACTGGAAGAAACTGAATCATTTTACAAATTATTATATACTGAAAACAAACATCTTCAATACATAGTTTTAACACAATATTTAAGGTGAAAATAGCTACAACATATTGACAAACGATGAATATAACGGGCTAGAAGGATAAATAACATATAGTAAAACCTCACAAACTCTGTATAACATGACAAATAAGTCCTGGATCTGATGGTTTTACTTCTAAATTTTTTAAATGTTTTTTGGAAATATTGGTCATTCGTTATCTGTTCTATCAATCATAGTTTTATACTAGGTGACCTATCGGTTACTCAAATAGGTGGTATTCTAACATGCATTCCTAAAGGTTAACAAGAGTCCCATTGAGCTTTAACGTCCATCTGGTTTAATAGGCTTATATGTACATTTTGGCATTTGAAAACTTTTGACCGTAGGGTTATGCCTTGAAAAAACCCTAAAGTTACTTTAAACCAAAGCATTAAGCACTAGGCCGTCTAGTTTATATGAAGATTTTTGAAATTTTATCAAATTTTCCCCATTTAGGCCCCCAACTGACCCTTCCTGGGTACAGTGCTCCGTCATTTGAGCAAACCTGAACCCCCTTCTCCTAAGGATGACATCTACCAAGTTTTGATAAAATTAGTGCAGTAGTGTTGGACAAGAAATCGAAAATGTGAACAAGTATCATATTTGCTATATATATAGTGTTGAACTTTGACCTCAAAATGCGTAACATTTTTTAACCCGAGGGTCACGCCTTTAACAAACTTGGTTCTCCATTCCCTAAAATTACTATAAACCAAAGCATTAGGCTCTAGGCCTTCTAGTTTATAATAAGTTTTTTGAAATTTTGTCAAATGTCCCCTCTTTTTGACCCCAAAGTTGCGCCCACTGAGGGCTGTGCCCCATCATTTGAACAAACCTGAACCCCCTTCCCAAAGGAATGAAATCTACCAAGTTTGGATGAAATAAGTAAAGTCATTTTGGACGGGATGTCAAAATGTGAAAAGTTAACATATTGCTATAATGTTGAAATTTGACCCAAAAAGGGTAACCTATTTTTAATTCCAGGGTCACACATTGAATAAACTTGGTTCCCCGTGCCCTAAAGCTGCTACATACCAAACATTAAGATCTAGGCCTTCTAGTTTATTAGAAGAAGATTTTTGAAGTTTTAACACATTTACCCCCTTTGGCCCCCTAGTGGTGTCTCCTGGGGGTTCAACTCCTTCGTTTGAACAAGTCGGAATCCCCTTCCCCTAGGGGTACTTCCTACAAAGTTTGAATGAAATTGGTCCAGGGGTTTAGGAGAAGAAGACAAAAATGTGAAAAAACGACGTACGGACAGGATTTGTGTAAGAAAAAGTCCACATATTTGTCTAACTCAATACATATTGGTTGTTCTTGTCGTCAAGGCGACCCAATAGCTGGCTACATCTTCATATTATGTGTACAGGTATTCGGGATAAAAATACGTAGTAATACTAAAATAAAGGGAAGAAAAAAAGTGATGAAAAAATAAAACTTTCTCAATTTTTGGACATTACAACGTTTATTTTAATTGGCACAAAAGAAACACTTTCAACACCCTTTAATGAAATAAGATATTGTGGATGTTTTAATGGACTAAAATTAAACATAAATTAAACTCATGTATCATGGATAGGCTTTAAGAAATATTCAGATAAAAACTGTGTGAACACAACCAAAGGTGGGGGAAATTTCATATAATATGCAGAGTGTTGATTTCAATGTTGATTTTTTTAAAATGACAAATATGAATCATGACAAAATAATAGTAAAACTAATATCATTAGTTTAAACTTGGAGTAGAAGGTAACTTACTCCTATAGGAAAAAACACTGTTTTTCCAAAGTTTTCTTATTGTTTGCCAATGTCCATGGACTTACGGCCTAGAATATCGTCTTGGTTTTTCGATTTACTTACTTAAAAGCCTTAATATATCAAAGTTAAAACATTTATTTACGTCTCTTCATAACCAAAAACCATAATTTTTAAATGAAAAAAAAACATAATTTATAAATTTGTATGGGATGGACCTATGAATAAAATTAAACGTAGTGTCTAAAAATCCTTTATAAATGCTCTAAAATCAAGTTGGTTAAGACAATATCTTACCAGTTATGGAAAATGGAAAATTGTATTTGATTTAATTGTAAAATAAATGATTATATAAACAATGCAGTGTGAAAGCTCAAACAATTTTTGGAAAGAAACTTTAAATACATGGGAAAACCTTAATAATGTAACGGACAAAGAAAATGAATTGTCATTTTTTTCAGAACCTATATTGTATAATAATTTATTTCAAGTTAATACTAAGTCAATTTTTTACAAAGAGTAAAATGAAAAAGGAATATGTCGTTTCAGCCACATAATAAAAAATAATGGACACATTTTGTCATATAAAGAGCTTATACCGAAATTTGACATTAACACTAAATATTTTGGGTTGGTTAATGCAATATACATGTAATCGTGTGGTGGAACATTTAATAATATTCCTACTGTATATTATCCATTACCACTATCCACTTTCAGTATTTCCTATAAAACCAAAACTTTTGTTAAAGATGTGTATAATGTTTTAATTAATTTATATAAAACGATACCAACTGGACAAGAAAATTTTATTTCGATGATGCAGTATAGAATACAATATGTTATCTTCCTCTTAAAGTCATAAAGGTTACTAAATTAATATGGATTCAATTTAGAGTAAATCATTTTATTATTGTAAAAAATTACTTGTTGAATAGTATGTAGTATCGGGAGACAGATTAATATAAGCCTTAAGCTTGTTTCTGAATCCCTCATATTAAAGTGTTGTGTATTTTGCTCTTGTGGCACATGTGTAGCAGGAAACGCTTACCATATCGCGAGCACCTGGTTTCGCTTCTAGTTTTTTAATAGAAGT
>JAUMGZ010220895.1:0-11474 GCA_032359645.1 Pododesmus macrochisma
TAGTGTGACAACCACTAAATCTACCGGTACTTGTTATTAGTGTGACAACCACTAAATCTACCGGTACTTGTTATTATTAGTGTGACAACCACTAAATCTACTGGTACTTGTTATTACTGTAGTATATTATATTAGTGTGATAACCAAACAGACTACACAGGATGAAGTATTAAGATTTCTTCCTGGATATTAGGAATTACAGTAGCATGACACATCTGTCTGTAGTACAGAGAATGTTACACCTACAGCCGGTGATGATGTCATCAAACAGTAAGATGTGTTGTAAAGTAGTGCATCATTAATTATGTACCACACATTACAATGGAGATTATTGTTGTTTATGTGTATGTATGAAAGCTTCTTTACACTCCTGATCTTCTGTATCTGTCTGGTATTACTTAGTATAATATGCCAAGGACACAAAGTGCATCTTGATTTTGGTACAACTGATCATGAATACCCAAAACATTTCCTTAACTATACATGCATATTCTACACGTTAAAAAATATTTGTAATGAAAAGGCAGATCATCTCTATATCATATTTAATTTAAAAAAAGAAATTTCTTAAACCAATTTCCAAAATATGTTGTTTGGATTATTATACAGTACACAAGTTCATGAGAAGGGAAAATAATATAGTAGAACACAGTCAGAAAGAAAACACAAAAACTAGAACAAATAAAACAAAAGGATGGCAAACAAAAGGATGTCATATAGAAGAACACTTAAAGAAACAAAATGGAAAAAACAAAAATAAACAAATAACAAGAGGCCCCTTTGAGCCCAAATGTCCATTAGATTAGAAAAGGCCTATCTTTTAATATGGGATTGTTATTTAAGCAATAAACTGCATATATATTGCAGATCTACTGGTATAACTGCAGCATGTGTCGAAGACAAACTAAATGGAGCGTGTTGGCGATTATAAGATAGTTTTTGAAACATTGTTACATTTTCCCCTTTTTCAATCCCATAGTGGCCCAGTCAAGCTCAACCATTAGAACAAATCTGTATGCCCAACTCTGCAGAAGGATGCCTTGAGATCCTAGCGGAATTTTGTTGAAATTTGTTGTCAGTGGTTGTGGAAAAGTTGAAATCTTGAAGAATTAGTATATTTGCAATAGTGTTGAATTGTTTTACCCCAGCAGGTGTAATAATTAAGTCTCAATTTAAGTCTTGAAATAATTTGGCTCTCCATGCCCCATGGGTTATTTGTCTATAAGCAAGTATTGACAACACTGAAGGACTTCAGTTTATAAGAAAGAGATGGGGAAAAGTCCATCTTGGTCGAGATGGACAAAATACATAAAAAAGTAAACAGCACAGACATGTAATACATTTTTTGTTATTATTAATCTATATGTACTTCTTGTATAGCACGCATTTAGTATTGTTCTATTTTCAAAGACATTATACATTATACAGGCTTCTAATGTGCTACTTACAATATGTCACCAAAGCTCTAGAACTACATCATAGCTAATAAACCTGTATACCATATACTATTAATATCCTTATACCAGCTTTCACATATATTTTGGTAGTTTTATTTACCCAGCTAGATCTAGATCTATAAAATCTTTTTAATTTTAAATAACCTACTATGAATGTCAGATCTATTCAAAGGCAGAATATCTATAATTCAAAAAACTATATAAATTGAGTGACAATGTACTCATTGAGTAGCCAGACTATTTATATACACTTAGCTACACAGCTTGGAAAATCTGTCAGTGTATTCTATCTCATGTTGTGATCACTGTTAGAGTTGGATACATTGATTGATGATATACAGGAGGGAGCTTCACTTTGAAATTTAACTGCCATAAAATTTGTTATATTTGATACATGAAGTTTAGATCACAACTACTGATGAAAATCTGATGTTACAGTCAAGAATATATATCCTTTTTTATGTATATATAAAGGGACAGCAGTAAAATAACAGCAGTGAAAGTTAAGGGAAAGGAACAACAGCCTTGCAAGCTGAAACGTGTCACCAATAAATAAATAATCTACATATACAAGAGTTGAAAAACCATTTTTTTTTATCAAAAGGAAACTGTCCAAGATTCCAGACCTATTTATGTATGAATCAGCCATCTTCAAAATTTAATACAAAAATTTATAGGAATTTAATGTAGAGATAACAAATTATGAAAAATTGTCCAGAAAAAAGATAAGAAATTTTATGTACAGTGCAAGATTTAAAGCATCAACTCTTAGCATGACAGTGCAGGATTTAAAGCATTGATCAACTCTAAATGCATACACGACTGTGTGCAGGATTCTTGTTAAAAGCGTAGGTTGTTAGGTATGAAACATTCTGCAGTTTTTTAGTCTATGATCAGAAGCTTTCCAGTGGTAATGAATGAATCCCCTTCATGTTGCTGTGTGCATTCCTTACAGTGTAAATGTCTAAGTATTCACTCATGCAATATTAATGCAAGGCAATGGAATCTTGGTGAATCATAATGATACGCTAAAGATCTCCTCCAAAAATCCAACACATTCATGCAATATACATAAACTTAATAAGGCCAAATTAAAATGATCTCTGTTTTCCCAAATTCAAGAAAAAAATCTTCATCAAAAGAGTGTGTGTGTGTGTGTGTGTGTGTGTGTGTGTGTGTGTGTGTGTGTGTGTGTGTGTGTGTGTGTGCAAGACAATATTTCATATATTATGGATACCGGTACATAAATATTCCTGAAGTATATATCGCCATAATTAATTGCCACAACGAGGACAATTTCATAAGCACAGTATAAAAGCAGTGTTTTAAATACTAAGACACATTTCATTAACTCAGAGTCAACCACTCTTATTCTGTACCATCACTTCATTTAAATATCAAGGGACAAAGAAATAAACCAATCTTAAAATGTTGTGTACATCTAACTTCTAAGCAAGCACTTATCTAACTGCTTGCATGGCAGTTTGTGCTTAACAAAACAAAACATTTGTTTTTAACAGCAATTAGAGTTTAATAACAATGTAGAAATAAGCTTTGTTTGGAAGACTTTTATAAAATATAATATTTTCAGCCCCCCCCCCCCCCCCAAAAAAAAAACCTTTTTGTATCCACTAACCAGTTACATACACCACCATTAACAGTCAAGAGAAATTTGCTGTTGAGGTTAGTAGCTCTGTACCTATACATGTACATAACTTGTTACAGCACCATGTAAAACACAATACAAAACAGTGTACAATCACTAGAAAAAAAACATTTAAAAGACAGTATTTACAAACAAATCTGCTGCCTCTTGCAGTTGTAAGGAAAAACCATAACACAACTTGTTCATATAATTGCACATTCCATTCTGTATTTCCCAGAGTGTGCAATTTAGATGATCAAGATCTCAGATAGCTGGTGAAAGATCTGCCAAATGTACAGCCCTGGTAGAGGTTTATCAAGAGGACAAGATTAGTATATATGTTAAACAAATCAAAAGATGGAGAATATGCAAAAAGAATATCTGGAATGTGGCCATTTTGTTATGGTGGGTTGACCAAAGGAACATAAGCGTCATGTGTTTTACATCTAAAGCAAACCACTTTGAAAGAACAACATGTTACCAATCAAAATTTAACTGTCAAGACTTTTTCATGATTGATGAAGAACATCTTTAATTTTTAATCTCCATAAATATGGCACAAAATCAAAATATATTGTTGTCAATTTAAGGCCAAAAGAAAAAATAATTGTGTTTCCACTAACCCTTCCTACCCTAATTTGTTGTGACTACCCTTAAGTTATTTCGGCCATTTTCAGACAAACACTGTTTAAGTCAGAACCTCTGTCTCTATATAGCCTATTTCAAAACTTAAAGTAAAAAAAAAGATTTGACTACCCAGTCTGTACCTATCTACCCTAATTATTTGAAGCTGTTAGCTGTTTTGGCCTAAGCATTGCAATCCATAGTCAGTACATACCAAGTGTTACATATTATGATCTGATACCAGTGCCGCCAAAATTAATTTGTTATTGACCAAATTATAATCTAACATCATGTCTGCCATCATTTAATTTTGTTTGTTCCCCTCTACCCAATTCTTAAAAACCCATAAATGATGAGTCCCAAAATAAATTAGCTTCATTAATGTCACAAATTTAAGGGCTTTACCAGAGTGCATGTGTTTTGAACTTTCCAGATATCAATTTATAATCTTGAAAGACGCAATGTTATGAGTGATAAATATACCTGATTAAAATGTGTATGTCTGATGAATATCTTTATACTAGCAAAACACATGCTATTGCAGAATTATAAACAAACCTGTCAATTTATCTCTCCCAATCTGTGCATGCATCAAGGCAAAAGCCTCTCCCAATCTGTACATGCATGATGTCACGTTTTTTAATTTGCACTGAGTACCCCACATGTAATGAGCAAAAACAAGATGAAGTGGATGTCAGTACGTTTGTATAGAACATAGTTATACAGAAAGCTATATTGATCATATTTACATCTCCTTTATTATGTTATAAATGAGGGATTCTTTTAAATATTTTATTTATTTTTTAACATTTCAGTTGTACACATGTACATGTAATAGACATTTCTCTGTCAGTCATGTCAGCAAAACCATGTGAAGAAAAATGGTCAGATAACACAACACACCAGTTGATTAATTTATAATTAAATAACTTATTAGTTTGTTTTCCAATAAATAAAAAAGAATGCTCTAGATCTGTATAGCTAAAATATAATCAAGTGAATTTTAGGCAATATAAAAGTGAATTTTATTTTATAGTGCAAAATGAAGACAAACTCATTCATTACCTATATCAAACAACATTTAAGAATTCCATTTTGGCATTATATATAATATATTGGTTAATTTATTTGTGTTGTTATTGGGATACATCTAGTGTAGACAAAGAGATAATATACATACAACGACTATTCCTTTATTTTTCAATTAGGGTACATATGTATATATATCAAACAATCTTTCTTGATGGAACTATTAAAGATGTACACAATCTGACATTACCATAGACTAAATAATTTATTATCAACTGTGCAACATGTCAAGAACTGTAGTGACAACCTAAATGATGCCCCAGCCTTCAATGTTTATGAAATATGCCAGTTAAGTTTGATAGTGTAGAGATTAGAAAAAGTAAATGTCTGTATCAGGGTTTTCACTGAAGCATTTAAAATGTAAACTTTTAATCAATGTATACATACAGACTTCCAATACATATTAGATTTCTTGCTCCAGTGACCATAAGTACACACTCTCATAGGAACAGACATCACCTTTCAAACACTCTGATTAATGATAGGGTAATAAATATCCTACATAAATATATTAATGTACAATTATTTACATAGTTAATATATACAGTGGGTGAAAAATTGTTATTGCTATTTTAAAGCTTATCCAGCATTTGAATATACATGTACAATCTTTTGAATATTCAACAAATGTACACAGAAATAATAAGATGTTGCTAAACTTAAACTTTTCATGAAGGACTTCAAAGACATGCAGGGTTTTCCCAAATCCATTTTATAATCTTTAATCAGTCTTGTGAGTCTGAGATCAGAGGTACTAATGTCTATCACCTTACAAGATAGCTTAATTAATGGCAGATTATCAATGATTCTAATAGACACAAATAGTAAACATTTTATAAGGGTACTTCATGAAATTTCGATACTCAATGCTGCATAGTTTTGTTTGATGATTATAGTCAATACCAATGGTTTTCACTCATTAATGATCATACTCTTATAATAAGTCTGTATGTACTTTCTATTCTAAAAAAAGTACACTAACTCTACTTGTTTTCAGTCATTATCAGGAGCACAATTATTCTTGCTTAGGCCTGAACACGGATTTCTACTTCATATTTGCTTTTGGCCTCCTTGCTATGTGAAGCTTAGACTGTCATGTCCTAGGAAATGCACTGGCCTGGTTGAAGCAGAGGCTGCACCATGCATGGTATAACCATTCAATCTAGACAATGACCACCTAAAACCAATGTCCATTCAGGCAGCAAATTGCAGAAATTCTCGGTACAATAACAACCAGCAGAAAATAAAAACGTATGGAGGACATAATGAACATAAAATTTTTCTTGAACTGAATCCCATATAACACCTCAGTGCGAAGAAGAGGATGTGAAAGTTTAAACAAGTGTGCATAATATGTAGGTGAGAGTGCTACTGTGGTATAGGAAGTGGACACTCTAAAAGTACACCATGTTTTAGTTTATATAAAATGTGGAAAATGTAGCTTTTGTAGATAAAATTTAAAGACCAAATAAAAAAAATGTGTGTTTCTACTTACTCTACCCACCCTATTTTAAGTAGATTTTGTCCTGCTCAAAAATATTTTTTCTAGTTGCAGTACATGTATAACTATGTTGGAGTGGAATCTTTAGCTTCATTAATTTTTATTAAATTAAAATCTGTTGTTTTTAAAAAACAAAATTCATTGCATTTGTTATTGTCTCCTAGAATCTGACCCTTAATTTTGATATTTTGAACCTGAGATACAGTATAATTAGTTGACAAAGGAATGAATCACAATCAGAACACACGCACACACACACACACACGCACACACACACACACACCTTGTTTCACCACATGCAAGAAAACAATTTTTTTTCTAGCAAGTGACAGACAATTGGGAACATGTTTCAATTAGCAGGAACCAGTTGTCCCAACCCCAGTATACATCCACAGTATTAAATAATACTGTAATTTATATAAAAGTATGTTAGAAACTGTTTTGAACTACTGTATATCCCTTTGAATTCTTTATTTTTATCCACTTTGAGAATGAATACTACATTTCTACACTAGGTTAATCCCATCTATAAGGTGTCTCTTTCCAGTATCAAGGTATAGTTAATAAAAACAAAGTGAGGGTCTAACTTCTATATCTTGGGTTCAGATAAAAGAGTGTCTATATCAAGGATTCAGTTATAAGTCAGCGTCTGAATTCAATATTAAAAGTGTAGACTATGTGTACGTGTACGAGACGTCAACTATTATTTGAATCTAAAGCCTTTTATGTACAGTACTTAAGGTTTTATAGTCTGTTGACAAACACATCTTGAGAATATTTGAACAAAATAGATAAGATGAATATATAAGTAAAGTTGAAAGGAGGTTTATTTCAGGTACATGTAAAATATGTTGTGACAAATTTTATATTAAAAGACATGTTGAATCAACCAAGGGTAGATCTACCTGTAGATTTAAATCTTTGATTTTTTTTACATCAAGCAAGAATACTTACAAAACTTCTGTCGCAGACGACAAAGGAGATGGAATTCTGCTAAGTTGTAATGATACACATCGAGTAGTTATAGCAGACGTCCCATAACACACGCATTCTGACGGACAAATAATGTTATTATTTTGCATCCTAACAACAGCACACATAGAAAAAATCAAAACCAGTTTAAATCCAGACATTTTGTTACAAGTTGTGAACTACACAGTCCAGATCGACAAAGAATAAAGCCTCTTTATCCCGAGGTGATCATTACACGACCCGGCGTGACACACTATACAGTGATGTGTATTGTACCGATCACAACATTGACTTCACGTGTATCGCTTCTCTACTGCTGGGAAAGTTGTTATCAATCCGCATATGAAATATAGTCGCGCCAGACGGCACGCTGTTTTGATTTACCTAATATTCAATTCACCATTAAAAACATATGTGACGATAATCTGTATAATTTACAGACATTGTTCTACTTTACCTATTGTTGTACCCGCAAAGAAAAAAAAGTAGCTAGTAGTTGCGTAGTGATATTGTCTGAGAATGCATGCGATAGGCTATGCGTGACTGCTGCTGATGCAAGACTTTTGAATGTACGGTAGCTTATTAGATTCGCAACACTTTCTTTGAATTTGAACATAACAGCACGATAAAAACGTCGCGATATTACGACAAAACATTATTTTGTTCTTGCATGCTTGTGTCAGGTTGTTGTAATGTTGTAATCGTAGTGTCCAACTGTCATGTTCAGGTACTCTCGGTACACCGCGGTAGCGCAGTGGTAGCATGGAGGGAAAATGTCGTGTGCCGGTACTATCGGGATACTGCGGTAGCGCAGTGGTAGCGTGTTCGCTTCATAAGAGGGAAACTGTCGTGGTCCGGTACACCGCGATAGCGCAGTGGTAGCCATGGAGGGAAACTGTCGTGTTCCGGTTCTCTCTGTACACCGCGGTAGCGCAGTGGTAGCATGTTCGCTTCATAAGAAGGAAACTGTCGTGTTCCGGTACACTGCGATAGCGTAGTGGTAGCATGGATGGAAACTGTCGTGTTCCGGTAATCTTGGTACACCATGGTAGCGTGTTCGCTTCATAAGAGGGAAACTGTCGTGTTCCGGTACACCGCGATAGCGCAGTGGTAGCATAGAGGGAAACTGTCGTGTTCCGGTACTCTCGGGTTACCGCGGTAGTGCAGTGGTAGCGTGTTCGCTTCATAAGAGGGAAGCCGTTGAAGTGGGTTATCTTTTAATTCACTGATAAGTACTGAGCAGTCTGTGCAGAGGATTGACTGGTCGGCTCGGTGTCAGGATAATGTGACCAAGTAAAGTGTCATGTCAATGTGTGTGCGACGTGACATTTTAGTAAGACAACACTATAATGTCGCAATAAGTGCGCATTGTCACAAACATACACCGTTTCGATATGACATAAACATGAGTTGAAAGGGATGTCAAATCCTCATAAAACAACAAACCGGAACTCTCGTATTGTCGTAATATCGTCTGTGCAAAGCGACAGCCGACCAGTGGTCACACTAGAGTCAGGTGCCATAGAAGGGAAATATGAAAGAAAGAAATCACAGCTATAAATGCAAATTTTCTCGCCTAGCTATAAACTGTAAGAAGATTATTGATCAGACACTCAAGTCTTGAAGATGTTCCAATTTTTTATTTTATGACCACTGGGTGTTTTCCAGCTGCCATATTAGTTTTTGAGCCATGATATTCGATGTTGAACTAATTAAGTTTAAAACTTCAAATTTTTAGAAGTTAAAATCTTTAAAAAGTATCCACTGAAAGAAGAGACACGGAAAACAGAGTTGAAAGTGTTTCTTTCACCTCGGTCATAGACCTTATAACCGTTATAAGGGAGTTCGTGTGATTTAACGTGCCACGTAAATCATGCTACCGTGTTGCCTGCGGAAGTTGATGAGGCCACTGCCTTTCTCCAAAAGTCTGCAGATTATAAATTAAACTTGTAATTGTAGTCTGAACTTCCATTGTGAAATGTTTCTGGTACCACCCTTTGTTGGATTAATTATAGGCGTGAAATATGAAGGAATGAGTAATCCGGATATTGGACAAATGTTGTGTTCTAAAGGACAGTGTGTCATGGTACAGCGACCTCACACGACTAAAGTCAGGTCAATTAACAAATGTGTTCGACCCATTCAATTAACTTGTGGGAAGTAGTTTTGTGGCGCTGCTGTAGCTGTTACAACGTCAGCCTACCAATTAAAAGAGTCTTAGTTCGAATCCCGCGATAAACATGACAACCTCTGGTCCTCAACATTGAGAAAATAGTTAAAAAGTAGTCATGACGCCGTAAACGAGTAGATGTCTGTGGCACGACACATTTGAAGAAACTGTTCATTTGTCCAATATAAAATACTATGATAATATTTCAAGTCCTCTCCTAGATCTAGTACGTCGCAGTTAAACCACATTTTAAAATCCTCACCTAGTTGTAGTGAAGCGACGTTAAACCACATTTTACAATCATCCCTAGTCGCAGTGAAGTGACGTTAAACCACATTTTACAATCACAGTCGCAGTGAAGCGACGTTAAACCACATTTTTTAATCACCCACTAATCGCAGTGAAGCGACGTTTTTTTTTACAAACCTCTCCATGTTAGAATATAACTTACAATCCTCTCCCTTTTTAACGTTGAAACAAAACGACGTAAAACGACTCCGGTGCCGACAATTGAGAAAATGTTGTACTCAGTGTGAGGTTACCGACTTTAAAAAGCTCATAAAATATACGCGGACATTAACATTATATAATCAAAAGCGTATACGACAAGGTTCTTGTAGACTATAGTTTTGACTGTTATCCCTTTGTTTTGAAGGGTAGGTGGATCAAGTTTCGCTACATTACGTTATGCGAAATGAAAGGAAGTGGTGGTTCATATATATACGTTAGACAGACCAAACTGTAAATGAAATCTATGTGAACATATTCAGGTCATTGCCACCCAGCTGACAGTGAGACTGACTTCAGTAGTACTGTTCTCCTGTTCGTTGTTTTTACAGACTTGTGTGTATCAATATCCCGTGATTTTATAAAGATTACATTTCACTTTTTATTGACTCGCATTAAAAACATAATGAAATATAAACATGCCTTCAGGCTTATATATTTTTTATGGCTTTCCAATTTAGCTACCATAACATTTCTATGGGTAGATAGTTGAAGCATCTGTGAGTTACTGCGTTAAATAAACAATTTTAAGATAAACAGGTTTTTTAGTTTCAAGTGTTGATGGACATGTTACCACCGAAAGAGACTTGTGTTTAAATAAAATATAAAAACGTTCTTTGACAAAAAGTGTAAAAAGGAAGAAATGTGTATCCAAATATTCAAATGTTACTCCTTAAAACCTATCAATAACATTCAATTTAAAGTCGGTCCTCACTATAACAAGCAAACCTCTTTCTGTTTAGAACTACGACCTCTCTTGTATTGTGTTTAGAAATACAACCTCTCTTGTATTGTGTTTAGAACTATGACCTCTCTTGTATTGTGTTTAGAAATACGACCTCTCTTATAATGTGTTTAGAACTATGACCTCTCTTGTATACTGTTTAGAAATACGACCTCTCTTGTAATGTGTTTAGAACTATGACCTCTCTTGCATTGTGTTTAGACATACGACCTCTCTTGTATTGTGTTTTGAACTATGACCTCTCTTGTATTGTGTTTAGAAATACGACCTCTCTTGTAATGTGTTTAGAAATACGACCTCCCTTGTATTGTGTTTAGAAATACGACCGCTTTTGTAATGTGTTAAGAAATACTACCTCTCTTGTATTGTGTTTAGACAAACGACCTCTCTTATATTGTGTTTAGACAAACGACCTCTCTTGTATTGGTTTAGACATACGACCTCTCTTGTATTATGTTAAGAAATACGACTTCTCTTGTAATGTGTTTAGAAATACGACCTCTAATGTAATATGTTTAGACATACGACCTCTCTTGTTATGTGTTTAGAACTACGACCTCTCTTGAATTGTGTTTAGACATACGACCTCTCTTGTATTATGTTTAGACATACGACCTCTCTTGTATTGTGTTTAGACATACGACCTCTCTTGTATTGTGTAAAGACATGCAACCTCTCTTGTATTGTGTTTAGAAATACGACCTCTCTTGTATTATGTTTAGAACTAAGACATCTCTTGTATAGTGTTAATGAAATACAACCTC
>JAUMGZ010220906.1:0-11473 GCA_032359645.1 Pododesmus macrochisma
TCTGGCGGCCGCCACTTATTTATCTGGCGGCCGCCAGATAAAATATATATCTAAGGTGGCACCTACGGGCTTCCGTAAGTAATGAACCATTTGTGTAAACAATCCTACATTATGCATTTCATCATTGGCTTAATGCTCTTTTGGTAAATACACATTTCCGTCAGACAGCACTTTGATTACAGAAGTGTGATAACGTAATCTCTGTTCACGAGGATTCGATTGTCCGAAGCAGATGTATAGACTTATATGTTACACATTTTTTACTGCCTACAACTAAATTTTAGTCTGGCCATTTCTATTATGTAAATGAGGGGTACCATTTCCACTGATAAATGTAGTGGCTGATTTTTAGCTACGTCTGGACTCCTAGAAGAGTTATTGTCACAAAAAGAAGTCAGTTTTGTGTATCTTTATAAATTTAATATGTGTCTTTGGCCGGTTTTGGTCTGCAATGCTGCATATTCTTAAAAATAAATTTAGCAGACATAAGAAAATTATATGACTTTCATCTCCAATTAGTTTACACTTTTTACTGCTTTTAAAGAGTTTGTCAATATTTTCGATTAAAATTTCTAAATCCTTGTTATTGTATCTTAATATTATCAAATGAATAAACTATGAATGAAAAAAACAACGTCACTTATTCAAAACTCGTATGACAACTCCTGATACAACATATGTAATTAAAGAGAAATTTTAATAATTCAAATCAGTATGACTAATCTAATAATAGCAAAAGGAAAGAACAAGTGTCTTATCAAATTGGCCGTTTATTTGAAGCAGTTTAAGTTCTAAATGTTGGTAGAGGTACAGGCGTGACACAATAATAATAATAATAATAATAATAATAATAATAATAATAATATGAACACACATATCTGAGATATTAGCATTAATTCAACATACAAATGGAACCAAGATATATATGTTCATCAAATTAAAATCAAGGTACGTAAAGGAATATTTCACGAAAAATATGTTCACATTGTAATATAATAATTTAACAAACAGAATGAGTGGAATCAATAAAACGAGAGATATTGACAAACAACCAATAGCCACATCGCAAAATTAAACACCGGCATATAAGGTATTAAATTGACATCACGACACGCCTCAAGACTAGTTATCCATGCGGACCGACTTAGAACGGTCAACCAGCACAACACAAGACGGGGTAGTTAAACAAGAAGAAATAGGATCAACAGAACAAAGAATATTGACACACAAACAATAGCTCCTTTACAAAATTACCATCAGAATGAACTTGCAAACAGAGCCCGGCATTTGTAAATGACGTTAAACCAATATCCCTTACACAAATAAATTACAAAAAAGTATAAAATGAACTGTTTCTGTTTTCACAAACAATAGACATGGTCATGTAAAGACAACATGGACGCGTACGTTGTTGTGTACTCAATCGACGACAGAAGGACGTTCGACAGAGCTGTCGATGTGCTTTATAAATTACGAGAGGAGGAGAACAGAGACAACGCTACAATACTGGTAGCAAACAAATGTGACTTAGTTAGAAACCGATGTATCTCCGCTGAAGGTAAGTAAACGGTTAAAATGTATGCCTATTCTATAGACGTCTAGTCTCATGTGGGAAATGGGAAGGTTGAGGCTTATTAATCGATTTAACCACACCGCCTGATTAAGCCGTCGTAAGTTGTTCCGCATGGATTATTAGTCTTGAGGATTGCTGTGACGTCAATTTGTTTTGTGTTATTCTGGTGCTTAATTGTTTGATACAGCTATTGTTTGTCTGTCAGTGTCTCTCGATTCGTTAATTCTACTCATCTTGTTCTGTAGTACAGAAACGCGTTTAATAAAGTTATGCTACATTGTATATACATCGATATCCCATATAGGTTGCATTATTTTTCTATTTTCTACAACAATGATTTGTATTTATGAAGAACATTATAGAGAGCAATGTTAAAGTGACATACATACTCCGGTAAGATGAAAGCAATTACTTCAATCATACGAAATATTTATAACAGCGGTATAATTAGATCTGTTGATACCAGGTTTCATGCTAGCGAAAGATTGAAGAATTCACAAAGACCCGCCTTCTGATCGGACATCTCTCAGTTGGAAGTTCCGAGTAACACCCACGTGGAGACGATTTGGCGACGTTGTCAAAAATCAACATTTGTCAGTCATTAATAATTCGCCCCGAATTATAAATTGTGGTTATTTTTTAAATTTGGTAACTTGGTGAAGACACATGAGCTTCAGGTTTAATCAACGAAAAGTTATAACTTGTCATGCTTAATAAAAATAACCATTTTTAAAATAAATTAAAAATCAAGCAAAAGTTACTATTCGTTAGGGTGAATAAAATAGTAAATAGAAAAACCAAGATGATATTCTAGGCCGTAAGTCCATGGACATTGGCAAATAATAAGAAAACGTTGGACGCACACATAAAAATGAACCAAATATACATTTATTAACTAAAAGTGGAAACATCACGAACTTCTATTAAAAAACTAGGCGCGAAACCAGGTGCTCGCGATATGGTAAGCGTTTCTTGTTACAAATGTGCCAACCGCCGCGATGACTCCGTGACAATCCTCTAGTGACAAAGTATTGGTAGTGAGAACACGCTCTTGAATAATGAATAAGCTGTGACATATACACTCCATAAGCAGGTGAGGAGGGTATGCAGCTGTCGAAGAACGGCTATCGGGTGACTACATAATGGCATAGAACGTAGAAGTGCTTGTCTATACAGTAGACACAATTTGGTATCGGCTGACTTTATAAAGCCATAACACGTGGAAGTGCTTGTCTATACAGTAGACATCAATTGGTATCGGCTGACTACATAAGGATATAGAACGTAGAAGTGCTTGTCTATCGGCTGACTACATAAGGACATAGAACGTAGAAGTGCTTGTCTATACAGTAGATATAAATTGGTATCGGCTGACTACATAAGGACATATAACGTAGAAGTGCTTGTCTATCGGCTGACTACATAAGGACATATAACGTATAAGTGCTTGTCTATCGGCTGACTACATAAGGACAGAGAACGTGGAAGTGCTTGTCTATACAGTAGACATAAATTGGTATCGGCTGACTACATAAGTACATAGGACGTAGAAGTCCTTGTCTATCGGCTGACTACATAAGGACATAACACGTGGAAGTGCTTGTCTATACAATAGACATAAATTGGTATCGGCTGACTACATAAGGACATAGAACGTAGAAGTCCTTGTCTATCGGCTGACTACATAATGACATATAACGTAGAAGTGTTTGTCTATACAGTAGACATAATTTGGTATCGGCTGACTACATAAGGACAAAGCACGTGGAAGTGCTTGTCTATACAGTAGACATAAATTGGTATCGGCTGACTACATAAGGACAGAGAACGTGGAAGTGTTTGTCTATACAGCAGACATAAATTGGTATCGGCTGATTACATAAGGACATAGAACGTAGAAGTGCTTGTCTATACAGTAGACATTTCTGTATAATGAATTTAAGTTCAACAACTTAAACTATTATTCAGAGTGCTATTGTAACGTATGAATGCATACATTGCTATTAAAACAAATAAAGAATCGGTATACTTCGTGTGTTAGATAAACAAATAAATCATAATATCGCAACTGTTTTCCACGTGTATGATTGATATGCACTCACCATTATACATTAATATCTTTTTGAAATTAAAAACAAAAATGCACATTAATGTGTGCTGTCCACCTTAAATTGAAAGTATTATTATTATCTGTCGGAATAAATAATGGCAATACACACACCTGAAATATCTGTAACGATTAAGCATTAGTGTAGCGTGTAGTTCGTACGTATTAAAATCTCCATGTATAGGAACTGCATTTAGTTATAAGAAATCACGTCAAATGAACGAAAACTTGTCTGCAATCCAGAGCTAATATACATAATTATTACATGTTTACAAGTGAAGTATGGAGAAATATCCTTTCAATAAATCTGTTATGCTTCACCAGTGAAAATAACTATTATCTTCACTAGTGAAAATCCATCCGCACTAAAGTTTGTTTACGTAGTAACATTTTTATATCACTGTCTGTAACTTTTATTAATTTTGAACTATTAAAACCGTTTCAAACATTATTTAAAATGTTTGTGAAGTTTTTATATGTGTTTCTTATCAATTCTCTAAGAACTACTTTCTGTGCGGACTTATTGATGCTGGGGTAAACTGTATCACGACACTACAGTTGATTCACGATGCAATAACTTTGAAATGGTAAAAATAGATAGGGAAAATGTAATAAACAGTAAATTTCAATGTTGTTTTCTTGAATATCATATTTTTTTCACTCGTGAGGCAGAATTTTTTTATATCTTCACTCGTGCTACGCACTCATGAAAAATATCAAAATTCTGTCTCACTCGTGAAATAAATTTGATATTCAAGAAAACAACATTGAATATCCTCTATTTACAAACTGCTGGTGCAACTTATATAATAATTTTCTAATAAATGATGATACAATATGACATTAAACAGGAGTTAAACACTTGTTAAATATATAGCCTCAAATTAAAATAAACTATTATGGAAGAAAAACTGTTGCTACCTGATTATATTCTATATACATTATAACGTAACAACAGGAAATTATGACATTTAGTATGATGGGGAACTCATAAATAATAAACACTTTGTAACACTCTAAAGTAAGATATTGTAAGTAACTGTATTTTACAGTATAAATGTAACGTTTGAATTAAAAAGGACACGTTGCTAAATTTAAAAAAAAAAATTGTATTCTGCAATTGAGATCAAAATGGTAATACGAGAACAGTTACTAAACCTGCTCAATAAGACTTGTTAAACATTGCAAAATAAACAGATATAGGCGGGTCGTGTAAATACATTTTAAACTATTTCTTCAAACTTGCAACTCTGTTAAAGTAGTAAATTCGAAAAAATCAAGACGATTTTCTAAAGCCGTAAGTCATTGGACATAGTCAAATAAATGAAAACGTTAGACAAACACAGAAAAAACAACAAAATATACATTTATTAGCTAACCAAAAAACATCACTAACTTCAATTAAAAAACTATAAGCGAAACCAGGTGCTCGCGATATGGTAAGCGTGCCCTGCTTCACATGTGTCATTCGCCACAATGCCTCCGTGTCATTCCGGTGTATGGCAACCCGTTTCACTGTTTAAAAAGAAGCACGCATTACCATAAGAATATGTCACTGTTATGGTAATGAAAGAGCAAAGGGTAAAAACCATTAACAGGATAGGAATAGAATTAGAAACATTATCACGAAAGCAGAGCTGTAACGATAGTGCCACGCGAAGTACCCCCCCCCCTTGACTCTGTGTATCTGCGTTTATCTCCAGCTTGCTATTCTGAAACATTTTCTCTTGCGTGTGCCTTTGTGACTGCGGATTGTTCAACAATTCGGTATTACACTATAATATATTGTCTTTTTAACATTGTATAGTGGTCAAACAGAATAATGTATTTTAGTGAAATATTTTGCGAATTGATACAGTTTTCAATTATAACTGAATATAGGTAAAATAAACAGAACGAAATACATCACAAACTATGGTGTCCCGTTGAGGCCATCGCAGAATATACTTCCAGAGATTTAAGAGAATTTTTTTGAAAAGTGTTCTTTTTCAGAAAATGTATATTTTAACCTCTTTCATCAACATGCTATATAGTGACCCCATTATCAACATAAAGGTTATTCACTTTTCTTTTAGAAAATAATATAATATTTGGTTGTTATGTTACTATAAGAACGCACTCTGTTGCTATGATAACGGAATTATGTGAAAAACAAAAACAAACGTCAATACTTAGTATTCAACAGGATCATTGTAAATGCTGCGTATGAAAAATATAACTACAGACGATATTCTAAACTCATAAAGAATTGTTCAATCTTATATCAAGCAATGGTTGCATTTTATAATAGAATATATGGAAAAGGGGTTAAATTAGGTAAAGTCGAAACAACGAAACTACAATGATGAAAAGTCGAAACAACGATGGTGAAAAGTCGAAACTACTATGGTAAAAGTCGAAACTGCTATGAAGAAAAGTCGAAATACTTTTCACAATCGTTGTTTCGTATTTTCATAATTGTAGTTTCTTTCACAATCGTAGTTTCGTTGTTTCGACTTTTCATCATCATTGTGTCGACTTTTCACCGTATTTCGATGGTGAAAAGTGAAAAGGCGACAATACGATGGTGAAAAGTCGAAACAACGAAACTACAATCGTAGTTATTTTTTACAATCGAAGTTCCAACTTTTTACCATCTTTGTTTCGACTTTACTCAATTTATTTTATATGTCTAGATGGCCCAATCGGTACACTGTAACAAACCGACAATAGATGCATCAAAAAATTCAGCACCAGGATAAATAAAAGGAGTTTAATGCTATCATAATAATCCTAAAGACTAGTTATTTTATGCGGACCGACTAAGAACAGTCACCCAGTACGACACCTGGTGGCGTGGTGTACCCACCTTTAGAATACTCTATACATATTTTGGGTGGTTAAGGCATGTTATTTTCTTTCCGGTTGCATGTTAACCATATAGATATGAATGTCAATTTGATATACAAGTTACAATACTGCTTTAATCAAATTGAATGTGAATTTTGCTTTGTAAACAGTATGTTGTCATACAATTGAGACAGATGCCTTGGGATTTAAGTTGCTGAAAATGTTATTGGCCTCGACATACAGTTTATAATTGACGCATTGCATTATAAATCGGAAAGAATAAAACCCCATGAAAATGACATCAATCACCAATAGGCAATGAAATAACAACATCAATCATTCAGGTATTACAAAGCTCTCTAAAGATATGAATTCAGTATGGCATTTCAAAATGATTGTAATCAAAACTCGATGGATTGTATGCATTAGTTGTACATTTCATCTATAACAGATTTGTTTTACAAATAGTCAATGAAACGCCAGTGAAACGCAGAGCTGGTCACATGCAATCTTTGATAAAGGGAATCATTTATATTACTCTGTTAAATGTTAATAGCAAGACTGTTTTAAATTACGTTAAAAAAACACAATTTTGTTTGCTTTTCCAATCCTACCCAAGGTTTTATTACTTACATCCATGGCGTCATATCTATTTAGCTATAACGTCCTTGTTGATACCAAGCACACAACTATGTGGTAGATAAGGCATTTAATAGATGATACATATTTGTTCTTTCTCACATAAATGAGGTTAATTCGTTACCTCTTTAAATTTAGCTTTGCATTGTGTTAACTAAATTTAATCCAATTTGGTAATTATGCTCTTGATCGTCTTAGCTGGGGATTTTTCGTTTTATGGTCGTTTTAAAATATACATATCCAACAGTGTCGTACCTTATCAAATTGAAACAACGTGACTTCTGTTGGAATATAACATTTTGAATTATTGATAAGCACAATTCTCCTCTGTTGTAACTGAATACGAACTTGCTGACACCTATTAAATAGGACCACCCTGTATTCCAAACAATTTAGCCAGGTCTGATATCTCGACTGGTGTTACTTTTTCAAATTATTAACCAATTACACTAATGTATTCCGATTATAAGCAAATATTGTATGAAATAAACCTTTAGGTTCTCCCTATTTCTTTTGTAACAGTTTAAAATCAGCACAAATACTTACTTCCATTTTCATAAAAATTATCCGTCGATGATAAACCAGTACTAAGGTATTGAAATGTCGCCACAATAGTGTAACTCGAAGCTCGATGTTGTCAACATGCGAAGCTTTAGGTAATACATTTAGGCAGATATAGCTCGCAGTCGTAACAAAAACTCCACAATAAGACATAAAGGTGATAACATTCCAAGACACTAGAGAAGGATCGATTAGATTGAGGTATAAACAAACCCCATCTCCGTGTTTTAACCCTTATACAAAAATGCAATCTGAAACATGCCTGCGATAAATATGGTATTTATAAGAGGTGAGATAGCCAATACTCCGAGACACCCCGTCCCGAACCCCAGATCTTGCTCGAAGCTGCTGCCATTAATGGAAGCAAGAGAGGCAATTAATTTAGAAAATATTGACAAGACTTCAGTAAATCAAAGCTACTTATTACCTAAGTAATAACCAAAAACTATTACGAATCAAAGTCTACAAGAGTATAAAATATTAAATGTAAGAATTAAGTGTTTAAGTTGACTTTTATCACTGACCTGCATATTCTAGTTGAAATGATTGGCACTTGCTTCTGTTATAACAGTTAAACAACTGTAATGCTGGAAATATTAATAGCCATCTATAAAATGAATATTCGTTCCCTCAAATGACGTTCCTCCACACTACATGTTGTTGGGAAACTTAACTGGCTGTCTTATGTACCGGTGTTAAAATATCTCTTACACAATAAAGATCACATTGCAAAGTTCGAAGTACTGCAGGAAGTAGCATGGGTCTGTCCACTTCCTGTATTCCTCTATGTTTTCCCTTTCTGTTGAAGTTGCAGCTTCTCTTCCTCCAATGTCGTATTCGCCGTTTGGTTTTTCTTCGCGATATTATAGAAAATTGTGGAATACAAAAAATGCAACCTGAAACATGCCTCCAATAAATATGATATTTATAAGAGGAAAGAGCCAACACTCCGTGTGAGACACCCCCGTCGCGAACCCAATATAATGCTTCGAAGCAACCGTCATGAATGGACTCTATAGAGAAAATTAATTTAAAATAGACAAGACTTCGGTAAATCGAAACTACAGAGCCAAAAGCAGTGATGTTTAACTCTAGTAAAATAACTTACCATACCTTCGGTTTTATATAAAGAAGGGTTTCAACAGAAAAAAGTTCTCCCAATTTTTAATAAGCCTGATCGTTAACACGCGAAAAACTATTTCATCATTTAACAATTGAACTGCCGTAGAAAGTATGTTCAAAAGGAATATGAATGGCATAGCTATCCCAGACACACTGAGTAACGCGCTGTCACTTGCTGATCAAAAAGTTCGGGGACAATGTACACAATTCCAGCATGTTTCTTCATTTTTAATAATGTTTTCTATGTTCAACTATAATGACATTAACAATAATAAAACAATATACATTTGTTGTCCATATTTATGCGCCGATCAGCTAACCACGTGACTACTGGCATTTATAAGTAATGTATCTGTTATTGGTCTTCAGCAAAGTTATATGGTCCAACGCAAAATTTGAAAATGTACCTAGACATGTCTTATCTTATAGTGCATAGACAAGAAAGTCTTCATGAACTGTGTTACATTGTAAAGCAGACGAAACCAAATACAGTTTACAAGATAAATTACGGATAATGTGTGTAATGGGTGAATTTGTGTCCACGTGAATACATAAAAACGCATTAAGTGTCGTAATAGTCTATATACGGTAAGATAGCATGTACTATTAACATATCAGGAAACACATTATTATTTGATTATTGAATCATTACTGCAACGATTTGAAATACTTAGTGGTAGATCAATTGTAAACTTCTTGACTGGTGAATAACGTGAGCTTGACACCTAATCTACTTATCCGTCCATTGATACACGAGAACTGTGTTGATTGAGTGTGTATGCCCCAGGTTTTTAGGTAAAGATTAACCTTGTTTAACAGTAAAGATGTTCCTAGCAAATTAAGGTTTGAAAGAGTAGTGATAACACAATTTTCAGGAAGGCATATTTGATGGCCATTTTGGAAATCTGACGGACACAAATTTTGTTTAGGACCAATTGCAAGATCTTGGGATACAATATATGGAGGTTCAATTACACTATATATGGCATATTTTGGGGAGTAGCGAAAACAAAAAGTGAGCGGACGACTGACGCGTAGAGACCAGAAAAGGTCACATGAGCAAAGCTCTGGTAAGCTACAAATGACGTGTCCAAGCCACACACTTTGTTAATACATTTCTCTGGAACCTCGCAACATGCAACGAATTCTTCTTCAATGGATGATTTTAAAATATAATCTAATAGTACCAAACACATGAATGACTGATTAACTAAATCATTTCTTATAAAGGGGATAAGCCAGCCGTGAATGTACTCAGGACAAGCAAAACAATTTAGGACTAAAATACTCAATGCATAGCATAGCACGTCTTTCAAGTCTTAATAAGAAAAACAAGAGGCCCATCGGACCTTAACGTCCATCTGGTTGAAAAAGGCCAACAATTAAATATTTGAGTTTTGATACTTTTGATCCCAGGGTCATGCCTTCAACAAATTTTGTTCTCCATGTCCTTAAGTTATTACATAACAAAGCAGTAAGTACTAAGCCTTCAAGGTTATAAGAATACAAAAATGCAACCTGAATCATGCCTCCGATAAATATAATATGTATAAGAGGAAGAAGCCAAAACTCTGTTTGAATTACCCCGTCGCGAACCCCAGATTTTGCTCGAAGCTGCTGTTATTAATGGACGCAAGAGAAGAATTAATTCTGAATAGACAAGACTTCAATAAATCAAAGTGACAGAGCCAATGAAGCATTGGTGACAAACATCACGATGGTTATGATGGACAAGAAGCTTTTTGAAAATTTGTCAAAAAATGTTCCTATTTGGCCACCAAAAAGGCGCCCCCTGTAGGCCAAGACCATTCATTTGAACAAATCGGAACCTTCTTCCCCTAGGGATGTTTTGATTTAAGTGGGTTTATTTTTGGACTAGAAGTTAAAAATTTGACCCCAAAACATGTTACCCATTGTTGACCCAAGGGTCACACCTTGAACAAACGTGGTTCCCATACCCGAAAGTTACTACATACAAAAACATTAAACGCTAGGCCTTCTAGTAAATTAAAAGAAGATTTTTGATATTTTGTCAAATGTTCCTCCCTTATGGAACCTAGTGGAGCCCCTGGGGGCCAAACCCTTTCATGTAGATAAATCAGAATCCCCTTCCCCTTGGGACATTTCCTACCAAGTTCAGATGAAATAGGTCCAGTGGTTTAGGACAAGAAGTTGAAAATGAGAAGCGTTAACATGTTCTCTATATAAATATTGTTGAACTCTAGCCCAATAACGCGTACCCTATCAACAAATTAAGCTCTAGGCCTTCTAGTTTATCAGAAGAATATATTTGAAATGTTGTTAGATTTTTCCCCATTTGGCCCATCTAGTGGCACCCCCTGGGGTCCAGCCTCTTTATTTGAACAAATCTGAATACCCTTTCCATGGGGACACTTCATACATATTTTAGATGAAATGGGTTCACTGGTTTCGGAGAAGAGGTGGAATATGTGAAAAGTTGACGACGACGGACGACGAACTACGGACTAATTTGTATTGATAAAGTCCACTTTGGACCTGCGGTCCAGATGGACTAAAAATATATGTGTCAATGAAATATGTGAACTAACAGGAAGTAATTTGCAAACATTCTTACATGTACAACATCGTTGTCGGTGTATTTCCATTAGCACTCGAGCAGT
>JAUMGZ010220917.1:0-11472 GCA_032359645.1 Pododesmus macrochisma
AACGCAAACCTTCGCTCCTTCGACTTAAATGCTAACCTTCGCTCCTTCGACTTAAACGCGAACCTTCGCTACTTCGATTAAAACGCAAACCTTCGCTCCTTCGACTTAAACGCAAACCTTCGCTCCTTCGACTTAAACGCAAACCTTCGCTCCTTCGACTTAAATGCTAACCTTCGCTCCTTCGACTTAAACGCGAACCTTCGCTACTTCGACTTAAACGCAAACCTTCGCTCCTTCGACTTAAATGCTAACCTTCGCTCCTTCGACTTAAACGCAAACCTTCGCTACTTCTACTTAAACCCGAAGGAACGGAGGAACAATATTCGCATACAATACGTACGAAATGTCACCAAAGTCAAACAAGCCAAACGATGCACTTAGATAACTTGCAAATATAAATCATATGAACAAATCAAGAAATAAACATATCAAACACGCACATGCACGCATAATAACACAGGAAACAAACGCGCTATAAAATAATGAATAAGTAAATTTCAAAAAATTGACAAAAATAATACAGTAATCCAATTCAATGAAAACTTATATACAAAAATGTTTATCCGTGGCAATGAGAATATGGAATGTATCAATACAGATGTAGGTACTGTCACCAAAAGATAAAAAAAAGTATAATAGTCTGAAAGTTGCTAAAAATATCCGAAACGAGCATTTTCAAAAAAAATCCCAAAAGAATGTCCAAATGTCACTATCACACATACAGACAATATCATGCAAACTCTCTATATTGCGTTCAAACAACCAATAAAAAAGTTTAGTTACAACTGCCTTCACTTAACTCCACCATTTCAAATTACAAGTACATTTGTATACAGCTTTCAACATAAACACATTTTCAATATGGATTACTGCCCGCCATTCAAATTCCAACATACCAATTGACGCAAGTACTCTGCACTAACGTAAAGAGGCGACTAATGGTCTGACAATTTCTCAATGAGAATGACCCTGAAGAGGTAAGTATCCAGCAAGACGTTGGACGCTGGTCGTAATAAAATATTTAGAACAAAATAAATGTACATAAAGTTACAATACAACTTATAAATGATGCAAACAAAACTTACTTACGGGAAGTGTCGAGTCAAGACCCCTTAGGAGAGAAGACAGAGATTGTACGAGGGGTCAGACCGACTGACTATTGACTTGAATCTGATTAGAAAGAAAAACTCAAAAAGTTATATACATGTACAAATATTAATAAGTTTTTCATTCTCAGATCCAATATAATACAGAAACATAATTTTTAGTGATTGAAAAACGGACTTCTTGTCAAATTCCTGCATATTCTGATCGATTTACTTACACGAAGCAACAATTATTGTTCATCACTAAACAGGGAAAACCTTTATAACAATTAAAACTGTTGTTTTTGGCATATTTCTTTGTATTCTAGGTTATGTTTATGCGGGGAAACTCATTTTTAGTTTTCTAGTTTTTTAATAGAAGTTCGTGATATTTCCATTTTTAGTTAATAAATGTATATTTGGTTCATTTTTCTGTGTGCGTCCAACGTTTTCTTATTGTTTGCCAATGTCCATGGACTTACGGCCTAGAATATCGTCTTGGTTTTTCGATTTACTTACTCATGTAAGCTGACTTTATTTCTGCTTCATACTAGGAATTTTCACGTCTGGAATGAGGTATGTTTAGCTCGACCTGACCTTCCTCGTGGAAACGATGGTTGGCAAGCTTTTGATGCTACTCCACAAGAAAGAAGCAATGGTATGCATGATAACATAATATTTTATAATATAAATAAATGAACAATGTATGTTTAACATAATATGACAAGGTTATTTGTATGGATTAAAAGTATGTCGATAGAATATCCGACATCATCGACACAGATACCAAAGAAGCTCAAGGTTGTACGATGGAAGCATTTTGTTGCATTAAAACATAGTTATTGTTTCTTTGCAATATCCTTATTTAATTATTTTGAATTCTGCTATTCGAGCCCACGGAGCCGGAACATCTAAATCTGAAGCAATTATATATACTTGGTATTGGTTTTATCTTGTGTATCAATACTGATATTGTATGTAATCTATATTCTTAATTTCACTAGTCATCTCGTTGTTGCAATTTTATATGATTAATGCAATTAAGTTTAAAATGTATGTCATTGTATGTTAACTAAATATTAGGGAGAAAGGCGTCTGATTTTGAGGGACTGAACACCATGGAAAAAGCCTTTCACTTTGGTCTGACTATGTATATCATAAACATATGATATTAGAATAATTATAATGTCTTGGTGTTTCGTATAACTTACCGTTTTGATAGTTGTTGGCGTTGGTCTTGGCATCCAGTCCTTCTACTTTAAATATAATCTTTCTAATCATACATATTTTTTGTCACAGGGGTATTTACATGCGGACCATGTCCCGTTAACGCTATTAAGAAGGGTCAGATAAACACGCCATACGACGCTCGATTCGTATACGGAGAAGTCAGTGCTGATGTATGCACTTACAAAAAACGGGAAGATGGGTCCATCATTAAATTGAAGACAGTCACAAACGGGTAATAAACATATTTATTTTCACGGACACTGAGTATGAAGTCGGGGATCGAGTTATGGGTCTTCTCATAAGATGTTCTTCCTTATATCATTAATGCAACCATTAATACAAATACAAATATGTTCATAATTTCCAAATTATGTTTCAATTATAAAAGTTTATTTTATAAATCTACAGTAGATATATTATATATTATATGATGTTCATTTCATAGACGACCCCAACACATCCAGAGCTCTGTTTCCGACTTCAACCCCATACTCCGTGCGCGCGTGTCAGTTGACAATGAAGATGTCAACTTAGTTTTAAGAACGCTTTGAATCAATACACAGACAGACAGACGGACGGACGGACTGCTGTTATTAATGTTTTAGCCCATATGTTCATAAACACCTATATAGGTAAAGAGAGAATATGTTAATGGTTTAAATTTTCTCTAGCAAAATAATTCTAAGACAAAATGTTTTTTTTTATTGTATTGCGTTGTGATATCTGACGAGGATGTGAAACACTGTTCATTATGTATTATGTATACATATCTGAGTCCGAGTTAAATATTCAAATATATGTACGCAGACACTTGAAATGCTAAAAAGGATGAGTGAAATAGAACAAAACAAGGGACATTAACAAACAATTATCAGCCGCATCAAACAATTCAGCACCAGAATTAATAAATAGACGTCACAATAATCCCCATACAGAAAATCCATGCAGACTCACTTGGGCCGGTCACCCAGCACAAAACCAGACGGTGTTGTTAAACTGGTTAAAGAGGACATGAGACATACATCTAAAAAAAAAATACAATTCATAGCACTGTCAATCATCCAAACAACAACCGCAACAAATTTCTTAATTTCTAAACGAGTATACCATATTTACGAAAGGCAATTACAAACGCAAAAAGTGGACGTAGCCAAGCAGCAGGAGGCCAAAAACAGTGGTTAATGCATGGCAGTTCCGTAGATTCCATATATATAGTTAGGTTTATATGGAGACATTGATGAAAAACAGCAGAAACATCGAATTTGGTAATCTATTTATATATTCTTGGTTTATGTGTTTACTACTTTTAATTACTGTAAATTTAATTGTAAAACAATATTTTAAATAGACTTTATTTATTTTAACTAAACATACTTATTTCAGTGTTGGCCATAACATAAGCACAAAAGTTCCAGATGGAAAACCTTACGATGGCCCAAAAACTATTTATGCTTTTCTTGACCGTTTTGGAGAAAAAGTTAGACATGATGTGACATCTGATTACAAATTTGAAGAAGGTCAGTATATGTCTTATTTTGTGAGGCGCTCCTGTTATGATTTAGCGTAATTTCCTTTTACAGCTGTTTACTCATTAAAACCAAATGAAAAGATGTTTTAATTAAAGAATTCAAATGCAATAATATTCAATTTCGCTGATAATTGATGAAGTAATGAAGACTTCATTGTTCTGCATTTACAATTCTACGGTTTATATGCCATCACGTATACCACCTCATGCAATATCTTACTTACGTACTTCATTACTCGATGGAACTTTTGTCCGAATTACTTACCGTATTCTATAATACTTAAATCAAAACAAGAAGAAATAGGATCAACAGAACATACGTTATTGATAAACGAACAATAGTTTCGTAAACAAATCATCCATCCGAATGAACCAGCCTTATGAGACGGGCATTTACAATGATTCCAATCACACTCTGTTTTGTTTGGGCATTAACATTTACGTCAAACCAATCAAATGGGTGAGAAGACCCCGCCCTTGTTGATATCTTTACATGGTTAGAATATGTTCGATTTATTTGTTTTTTTTCATGAATGGCGAATTAAGGTTAAGTTTGAAAATAATTTTGAAAATGTTGGTTGTTTTCATAAACACTCCAAAATCATTTTCACTTAAAGGAAATTTATTTAAAAAATATCAACATTTCAACAACACAAATATCACGCAAAGATGTAATTATCTTCATAAACAAGTTGTCAATAAAACATATTTCAATGTTAATTTATACAAATCAGGAAAAAAATCTACACTAAAATATCTTCAATGTCTTGTCAAAATATATATCAAAATGCCACCGCATTGCACTAAGAAACTCTGCAAATGTTTTTATTTTGTGAGTGTTTGTTGTTCAAACATAGATTGTGAATTTGTAGGTGTTCGTATTGACGATGTGTTCGGAATAAATTTTCAGTCGGATAGCTATTTAAGTTACCTAAATGTAACATACATGTTATCAATTTAACGGAATATGTGTATTTGGAAATTCGAACAGTATTAGGGTCTTAAACAACATTTTTAAGCATTGTGCCTCGATGACAGACCTAAAATGATACTTTCGGATTTATTGTTATAGAAAATTTACAATGTTTGTTTATTCCTGTGAACTGAAAATAAGACATACAAGTAAAATATAGTCTTTTGTATTTAGATTGTCTTCTAAAATTGACACCAACTACCTTCATAGCAGTACTATTCTACCGTTACCAGCTATTGCGTGCGTGCGTAACTTTAAGTATATTGATCTTTATGCATGTGAGGTTTTGCAAAAAGAGTCTGAATCATATGATTTAAAGTTTCTGTTTTTTCTATTTCATCATATGTTTAAAAGGAAGTATGGAAGAACGTTTATCAAAAGATAACGCGAGGAAAGGAGCATTAGCGCTTTCGTTTGACGAGAACATTACAGAGGTAAACGTTGTTTGTTTAAATGGAATGTTAAACTGAATTTTTCCCCCTCGAGGGGCCATTGCTGTGTATGAGGTACGCCGTCATTTATTCCCAATTCATAACGTTGTGCCAGTTATTTTTGAGTTTCGGTCCTAAGAAGATACAGTTTCATACTTACCTGTATTCTAAATTGTTGTGTTTGATGCATAATTTGGCTTTCTTTAATGTATGTAAGTAAGTAAGTAAGTAAGTAAGTAAGTAAGTAAGTAAGTAAGTAAGTAAGTAAGTAAGTCAGTCTGTCTGTCTGTCTGTCTTTGATAATATTTAATTCTATATATCTATTATAACGTCACCTTTGCTGAGGAGAACTGGGTTGTTCGAAACACGTGTCCAGAGGAATACGTTTAAAATTTCCTGTTTTGACTACGCGCACATTTAAAATTTTGGCAAGACAATTTTGTATAATTATTGGGTATGGTTTTTGTCCATCATAACCATCGTGAATTTTGTCACCGTTGCCTAATTGGCTCTGTAACTTTGACCTACCGAAGTCTTGTCTATTCAAAATTAATTCTTCTCTTGCGTCCCTTAATGACAGCAGCTTCGAGCAAGATCTGGGGTTCGCGACGGGGCAGTTCACACAGAGTTTTGGCTCCTTCCTCTTGAAAATATCATATTTATCGGAGGCATGATTCAGGTTGCATTTTTGTATTAGATGTGTGCGCTAATATTCGTTTTAGGAAGTAAAATATACATGTTAAGTCGCTCAATATGATTCAGTGAATGATAATCATGTTGTTCAACCATTAAGCAATTTTCGTATAAAAAAAGAAAAAAATAGTAAATCGAAAGATCAAGACGATATGCTAAGGCCGTAAGTCCATGGACGTTTGCAAATAATAAGAAAACCTTAGACGCATACAGAAAAATGAAGCGAATATACATTTATCAACTAAAAATGGAAACATCACGTCTATTAACAACTAGAAGCGAAACCAGGTGCTCGCGATATGGTAAGCGTTTCCTGCTACAAATGTGTCACCCGCTGCGATGCCTCCGTGTCATTCCGTTGCATGGTAACCTTAACCACTATTTTAAAACGAGAAAAAGTCAAGAGTCATCATAAGAAAAATTCACAAGTTATGGTGACGAAAGAGCAAAGGAGAAAAACCATTAACAGGAGAGGATCAAGAGTCACCATAAGAAAAATTCACAAGTTATGGTGACGAAAAAGCAAAGGAAAAAAATCATTAACAGGAGAGGAATAAAAGATCCTTCAAAAAAGCTAATCGCTTAGTCATTTCTTACATTCTTACTTAGATATTACTTTCCAATTATGCATAAAACACCATACACAGAACATAATACATAAAAGACAACAAAAAAACCCAATACAATATTACATAATACGTATTATTTAATTTTGCATTGGATATTTAATACTAATTAATCTTTTTAAAAACAAATTGTACATCAATATCATTCCAAATGACCAGTATAAATCATTTTTAAGTTTTTAATGTGATATAATTTTGATATTTACATTATCAATTAACGTTATAAAACTGCATTCCTCCTTGAACTTTCTGATGAAAGTATATCAGAGTTCAATTATTGTAGTTATCAAACCCATATTAAGTTTACAAATAGTTTAAATATTTCTAAATATATAATGGTATCATTTAACGATTTAACTTTACATCGGTGCTTATTTTACATCAATTAACAAATTATAACCTATCCCTCTTGTCCGTGCCAACGATTTTAAATGCATCGATAAAATGAACTTATGATCGGTCTACATTTGATGTCTTTAGAAACAAGTTTGATCATTTTGTAAACTCCAAAACATTTGAATTTTGGCTATAACATTTTTGATGTATCTAATAAGTAATACCCATGTTAATGCTTTCAAAAATCAATCCTTGTAACCTCTTCATACTAAATGGATTATAGTAAATTTGAATTGGGTCTCCGGAAGCATAAATGAAGCCATGGTTAGGGAACAAATTGTTCTGTAAGTCATAGCTGTACTGGGTTATACTTTTATACTTCTTGTTTGAAAAGAATATATTTACCAGCTAGATCTTTTAAGTTTCAAGTGTAAAAATCATTTTATCACTTTTGGTTGCAGGGACATTTAAATTTTGCATAATATGTATTCATAGCTCTTTATCATTCAACTTTAAAACCAATTGAAAATCAAGGTCCAATGAGCGACTTGTTCAATTATTGTACAAATAAGAAGTACAGAGCCTTAGAAAGTTGAAAAAAGATAATGACAAAATGTATCAGGCATATGACTGTGTTATTTAAAACAAACATCAAAAACCTTTTTTCCTAGCTTGGTAAACTGTGGTGACACAAATAACTCTGGTAATGAGTTGTGAGTACATGACGTTCCCAGGCAACATACATTGTGTAATACGACATAATTTATATCGAATCAACTGTTTTTCGTCAACGTCAACCAATACTGAATTCAATGATGATCTTATATTTTTGATTTATCAACATTTAGCAGATAAAACAAACACACCATTTGAACGTTTAGACTTGATTTTAAATGCTAAAGTATTAATTTTAGAGTGTTTGTTACACATAGTTGAGCGTCCAATAATGACGGTTTATTTGTACTTAGATCAGGATTGAGTGATGAGGGTCCCTCACACAGAGCATTGTTTTTTCCTTTTATATATATTATATTTATGATTGACATGTTTCAATGAGCAGTTTGTTTTATAATTTTAGTCAATTGGATTGATTTATTTCCACAGGAACTAAAATTGGAATTTGAAACAAATGACGTGCTTGTAGGCAAGGATCTGATGATTGACCTACTCGTTACAAACACAAGTGTGGACACTGAGCACCGAATGCAGCTTAGTAAAGTACGCATAGCTGTGAATTTGGCCAATTACACTGGACAAGGACAAAAACACGTAGCAGTAAAAGAAGAGGATTTTTACATAATGCCGAAAGAAAGCAAGCATACTACAAGATAAATTTATATTTTTGATTAAAATACATTTTACTAATCTTAAAAACCATATTTTGGTCACATGTGTGTGTGTGGTATGATTCTTACAAATCTCTATAAAACCTTGGAATTTCGCACGTCTTTGAAATACTCGGGAGATGAATATCTGTTTGGTCGACCAACCATGAAAACATATCCTGATTTAAACATAATAAGTTTATGTCTTACTTTATTTTTCAAACAACGTCAATATTATTTGGAAACATGCGAAAGTTCTTTGGTATGTGGGTTTTCGGAGTCATACAATGTACGGGGGTAGTAATTCGAAAAGTCAAGACAGTATTCTAAAGCCGTAAGTCTATGGACAAAGAATAGGATAACGTTGGACGCACACAGAAACAAATAACCAAATATATATTTATTTACTAAAATTCTCACATTTTTGGGTCTTTACCAAAGTTAAATTAAGATTTGATATATACAGCAATTCATATATAGCATTATAGCATATTTGAAATACAACTACTTTTATTAAAATATATACATAGATATTTTAAATAGATACATCCAGTTCAACAGAAGCAATGCTTTATATTTCAGCTAAAAAAGTATCCATGACTATTACGTGTCAGCAATATGCTCCTTATGTACAACCGGATAATTGGAATTTTCTCATTTACGGATCAGCACTCGTTAATAAAACACAAAACCCATACTTCACAAAAAGGCCACTTAGACTGAGAATACCGGAATTAGTCGCCAAAGCAGTAAGTTATACTAATTGAAGTTAAAACCCAGATATAAAGTTTTCTTTGTAGTACGTTATTGAAGTTAACATGTGGATATATTCACCTACGAAGTAAAATACAGGATGAGTGAATCTACAGAACGAGACATTGACAATCAAATAATAAGCTGCATCAAACAATTAAGCACAACCATTCGAATGTAAGGGTATAACTTGAGATCACAACAATCCTCAAAACTATAAATCCATATGGTCTGACATAGAACGGTCACCCTTAACGAAACCAGGCGGTACGGTTAAACCGGTTCAAGAGACCTAATCTCACTTCTCACATGAGACTAGAAGTCTTAAGTATAGATTAGACACACATTTAAAAATGTAATGAATACACACTTCATGGCGCTGTAAAGCATATCCGGAAACAGTGGCTAATAAATGGTAGATTCTTAGATTTCACAAATGATTAGGTATATGAATAGTGACATTGTGCTAAGTGTGCTCACAGAGGTACAACAGCAACACATAGGCCACTTTAATCTAACAGGTATAAAAAAAGTGGAGGGGAAGGGGTTAGAGAGTTAAAATGTACTTAGTTATGTTTCAGGGGGCACATAACTAAATTGGCTTGAGTTATTGCTTTAACAGCAACGTAAGCTCAAAAATAATAAACAACGTGAAGTCTAACTAACAACCAGACGAAGAGGTATCATGTCCCATCCTTTTCGGTATATGGATCTTTCAACTGGGGGTTGTGAAATACCTCTAGTTATATACGTACATACTGGGTATACTAATTTGACAATATTCCGAAAGAGTCGCCTAATGTTTTACGTAGTTTATGATTTCGATAACCCTGTAACATAAGCTCAGTGGTAAAGTCAATATTACGAACATATATTGACTAACTAATTTGACATAGAGTATAAAGAACGTCTAAGGTTATGTTTAAGGAAAATACACTAAGGAGATTGCAATTTAATTACCTAACACTATGTACACTTTGTTTCAGTAAAACGTTCACCTGTGCTTAATTCAGGAAACAGTATTTTTTATATTCAATGAAGTTGTTTTTTGCATCCAAATTAAATCATGTTTAACGTTTAGGGTAGCAATAAAACGCCAGTAGTGTTTACTACAAAGATCACGGCAGTCTTATATGAGAGTTTTCGAAAATATAAAGAAACACAGTCCCTGTATTGTATTAAAGCAAATTAAACCTTCTATTATCTCAAGAAACACATCAGCTTTTCTATTGTATCATAATATACAACAGTCCTTCAAAAGTATCCAAAACACATCACTTTCTTTTTTACATTACTATACAAGGGATCACAACACGTCCGGTATTATACCCCCCCCCCCCCCACAAGACCCACGATTATATCAAGCAACACAACTGTTCTACAAAGAAACACTATAGTCCATATATTGTATTATAATATTTTTGTTTAGTGCAGCTATAGTCTCAATAGATACAATAGTGTTTCTCATGAAACAAAACACATGTACACGAGTCGGTTGTATCAAGGACAAACTATAGACCCTCTGCTGTATCAAGAAACATATACGTTCATTTGTTGTTCCAACAACACAATAGTCCCTCCTTTGTATACAGAAAACAAAACGTATTTAAAGAAACACAGTAGTCCCTCTATTGTAAATAGAAGCACCACCTTTCCTCTATATCACCACGCAACACTGTGGTCACTTTATAATAAAAACGTTCTCCGTATCGTCTAATATTTCATAAATAGTCCCTATATCATACCAAAATAACACCAGTTCCTTTGTTATTCCAAGAAATATACTTATCCCACTATTGTACCTCACAAAAACATACCAGTCCCTTTCTTGTACCAGAACCACATTAATCCATCTTCTTTCATCCTTAATAATCCTTAGTAATTATGAACAGTATGAGCTGTTACAGAATTCCTGTCATAGAAAGAAGAATAGAAGTTCGTGACGTTTCCTTTTTTAATTAATACCTTTAAACAAATTTCTGCGTGTCCCCCGTTTTCCTTTTATTAGCTCATGTCCATGGACTTACGTATTTTGAATATAATATTGGTTTGTCGTATTAACTACTTAAAATGTACGCTACAAAGCTTCTGACCTACTAATACAGTCGGTCCTACGACTTTATTGTTAACATTTGTATACGATGAAACACAAAATATATGTTTTTTTATTATCGATAATGTTTTATGTCTTTCTAGGATCACAGCTGTAAGGTTGGCGAGGAAATCAAGATAGATTTGATGCTTGAGAATCCTTTGGACAAAAACTTGACAAACTGTAAACTTAGCTTTGAAAATACGCATTTCGAAGACCATGCTCCTATCGAGCTTGGGTAAGATAAGTTGCCTTATGTAACCATTTGATTAACTTGTTTTCGGAAACATGATATATGTAACATGAATTTCCGGTAAGTTTACATAATATTATTATTATATTAGGGTTTAACGTCACGTCCAGAATATTTCACCGATATAGCGACAAAAGACCAAAGGAG
>JAUMGZ010220950.1:0-11471 GCA_032359645.1 Pododesmus macrochisma
CTTGAAATTGAGGTCAAAGGTCAAGGAGGTCAAAACACATTTTTTCGTATAACTTCTTACTGGATTAACCTAGAGTCTTTATATTAATATCGATTTAAGATCTTAAGAAGACCTTTATTTGAACTTGACCTTGAGGTCAAAGGTCAAGGTCAAACATATTTCCCCTATTACTTTTTACTGGAATAACTAAGTGTCTTTTTAATACTGAAGATAGATCTTAGAAAGACCTTTCTTTGACCTTGACATTGAGGTCAAAGGTCAAGGTCAAAAAACATTTTTTCCATAGAACTTCTTACTGGATTAATCTAGAGTCTTCATATTTATACCGATGTAAGGTCTTAGGAATATCTTAAATTGACCTTGACATAGAGGTCAAAGGTCAAACATATTTTCCCCTATAATTTTTTACTGAATTAACTAAGAGTCTTTATATTAATACAGAAGTTAGATCTTGGAACGATCTTTCTTTCACCTTGACATTGATGTCAAAGAGGTCAAAGCATAGTTTTCCATATAACTTATAACTGGATTAACCTAAAGTCATATTACTTCCGATGTTACATCTGAGGAATACCTTTCATTGACCTTGAAATGTAGGTCAACGGTCAAGGTCAAAGATGTCAAACCATATTTTTTCATATAACTTCTTTTTAAATTAACACAGAGACTTCATCTTTAAACTAAAGGAAGATTCTACAGAGAGTCGTTGTATACCTTGATATAGAGGTCAAAGGTAAAGGGGGTTCAAATGCATTTAATCTATACATTTCACTGGACTAACACTGAAACTTCAAACAAAACCTTAATTACTCAATAACACTGGGAAGACGTTCAATTGCAATTGCAATTGGTATTTAGTACTGTTTTTTCATCTGATTAAAATCATATCTTGATCTACGCTCCGTTCCATAAACTATACTAAGCTGTATCACAGATTTTTTATACAGCAGAGTGAAGCTTACGGAATAGAACGTAGATCAAAATATGGTTTTAGTCGGATTGGACCCTATTCAACCTAGAAAAAATATGGTTATAATGTTATCAAACCTAGTAAACCCAACTCCTTCTAAAGTATAAGTCGCATAACAATGAAACTTCGCAGATATGCTTGACACAATATGAGGATGCGCAGTTAGTTTGCTTTTACGATCGTAATTTTTTTTAAGGGTTATGGCCCTTTTAAACTTAGAAATATGGTTATAACATAATTAAACCTCAACTCCTTTTAAAGTATAAGTCATTAACAATATATGAAACTTTGCAGACATGCTTGACATGATAGGAGGATGTGCTTATCATTTTGCAGTTGTGATCGTAATATTTTTCATTGAGTTATCGCCCTTTTCAACTTAAATAATATATTTGAGAATGCAATCAAACCTTGTGAATGCAACTCCTGCTAAAGTTTAAGTCGCATAACAAATGAAACTTCGCAGATATACTTGACAATATACAATGATGCGCATATAGTTTTGCTGTTGTGTCTAAATATTTTTCTTTAGAGTTATGGCCCTTTTAACATAGATATTATTGTAATATGTAATCAAACCTAGTGAATGCAACTCCTTTTAAAGGATAAGTCGTATAACAATAAAAATGTACACACACCCTTGACACTGTATGAGGTTGCATATATAATTTTGCCGTTGCGATCATAATTTTCATTTTAGATTCAATGGCCCTTTTCAACTTAGAAAATATGATTATAATGTAATTAAACCTTGAGACCGCAACTCCTAAAGTTTAAGTCGTATAACAATATATGAAGTTTTGCATACATGCTTGACAGGATATGAGGATGCGCTTATCATTTTGCCGTTGTGATCGTAATATTTTTCATTGAGTTATCGCCCTTTTCAACTTAGATAATGTGGTTCAGTTGCATCACAATTAAACTTTGCACAGTTACTTGACACTATATGAGGAAGTGCATATTGTTTTGTTACACTCCATCTGTGAGTCAGTCCGCCTATCATTCTTTTTGTGAACACAGCCAAACAGATGTGCTTGGCACTACACAAGGAAGAGCACATCAATTTACTCTTTATTTTTGCAGAGTTATGGCCCTTTACAGTGTAATCAAATCAGTTGTATCACAAGGAAATTTTGCACAGGTGTTTGTTACTATATAAGGATGCACATCTTGTTTTGCAATCAGCGTCTGTACTTTTCTATTTTAAATACATTGTCTACAGTGAAATTCAACCTTGTGAACGCAATTTGTATAATTTAAACCATACCAGACACTATGCATAACCGTGACATAAGCCAACTTATGACCAAGACATGTGAAACTGAAAATTGTATGAACATCCACCTTGAGCATTTATCCAGTTACCACAGAAGCACTTTACACAAATAACACCTGTGCATTATTTGAATGAAGTCAGACAGGAGCTTGTTTTATGTGGTTTAACATCAATTTCAACACATGTCTTGGTCATATCTAAACAGTGTTTGCTTGGGAAAGTTGGCAATGGTGGTAATGTCTCACTGAAATATCATGCTGCAGACACTTTGATATATTTCACCCAGTCACATTATCCTGACACTGCGCAAACTAGTCCTTCTACCTGAAATGCTGAGTGTTAAGCTAGGATAAATATAACCAATTTCTATGTCTAAAGTGTGACCCAGTCAGGAGAAAAAGGAGTTACTGTATGGAAGCTGAAATGAGGTTAGGGAGACAGCAGTGTACCAATATCACCTCCATTTTTATAAGCAAATCTGGTTTCAAAAGTTATTGCACAGAAACTGAAATTAACTGAAAAATTACTGTGGCCTCGACTCTATACAGTTCATCTGAAATCAGGCTTCATTGGGGGGAGCAGGGTCATATTCACTCAAATCAAACCAACCTGATCAAAGATATCATGTGGAAACGAATGAAAGTACATATTTATATTATCTTGGTAAATTGATCTTGACCTTGCCTTGGTCGACCCAAAGTGTTTACTCTTTCCTAATAAAGAACTTAGAAACCACTTACCAAGTTTGGAACACCTGGAACTAAACCAAAGATGCAATATTTATGTGAACTAAAAATAATGTTTCTATTTTTAGTAACAGTGACCTTGAAAACTTTGATCTAGCAACCCAAAATTAATGATGTTCTTCCTTTCCTAACAGGGAACCAACATACAGTTTGGTTTAATTCTGATCTTCGAAATTAAGGTTAACACCAAAGCTCTTGGCCTTCTAGTTCAATATTAGATTTTTAAAAATGTTATTAAATTTTACCATTTTTAATTTTAAGTGTTGTCCCGAGTCCAAGCCCAAACATTTGACTCAGAAGACATGTGGACTTATCCCCAAATAAGAGGTCTACTGGGCTGGGCCTTAACATACATCTTGAAGGAACAGGCCTATAATTTCATTTCTAGAATTTGATTTGTTTTTTATATGATTTTTTAATTTTAGTCAAATTTTCCAAACTTGGCTCTTAGTGGTGCCTTTGCAGGCCAAGCTCAATCATTTGAACAAATCTGAATCCTGTTCCCCTATGGATGTGTCGTACCAAGATTGGTTTAAGTTGGTCCATTGGTTTTGACGTCAAATTGTGAATAGTTTAACAGCAATGAAAAATGTATTTCTATGTTATCAGCAGCAGTACTTTATATGATTATCTCTTTAATATGACATTTGTTTTTGGTTGTCATTTGAAAATCTTTATATAGGTATATATTTAGACACTGGGCAAAAAAAAATACAACAATTTCATAATAAAGATATTTGAGTTACTTTAATGTGAATTTGAAATAACAAAGCACTATTTTTATTTCAAAATATAATTTAAATTCTATTGGCAATGAAAGTATAAACAAACCTTGTACTTAGTCAAGTCAGTGTTGAAAATATTACAAATATGTTGCCTTGGGCTTAACAAATGTCGCCCCACTAACTTGATAATAATACACGTATTACCATTAAACATAATGTCAAAATCACATATATGTACACAATATTAAATCTACTCACATATAGATATATACATCCAACTTCACAGGTAATCATATCTTTTACATACATAATCAAGGTAAATGGAAGGTCTCTCTCCAACACAAAAAAATCAACATATACGAATCACTTAACGAATGCATGAAAAACAGTCAACATAATTATGAGTTAATGCATTACTTCTATACAATTCCTTAAAATTAATTGTACTTGTTGTTTATAAGAGAGATCTGCTGATATGCATCTCATCTTGCAACATTTTCATTACGGATACTTAATTTTCTGATTAGGTAGAGTAGGTAATTTATATCAATCTATATCACATATATGATCATACATACAAAGTTAATTTTACAAGCACTGATTCTGAAACAAGTTAGTATCTTTGTACATCATTAAACTGTTTCAAAACATTAATTGTTGATTATCTTTTATAATACAAGTATTGGAGTGTATTATTTTGAATTATTTAATGTGTTCCAGCATTCTTAACATGATATTTTAAAGAACATGACAGAAGAAATTTGTCTTACAAACTCCCTTAATACACATAAGTATGAAAACATTTGATGAACATTTAAAATTCAATCTCCTTGGGATAATTTCTAACAAATAGTAAAATACATCTGCTCTTTTTCATGCTTTATTATCATAGTTTGCCCTTAAACAGATATTCAAAGCTTTGCCTATCTATGTCCCCTCCACCCAAAACTTCTGCTAACACCAATACTCATTAACATTATTTTACCCCAAAATAAACAAAACATTTTGTATATACTTCATATAATTCCTGCAAATGTTTAATACTGTGTTTGAGAAAAGAAAATATGGTAACCTACAACTGACAGGCAGACAAGAAGATAATACACAAATAAGCATGCAGATATTCCAGTATGGAGACTTAAATCAACACAACTTTCCATACAAAACACAAGTTAATACAGTATACATAATACAACCTATAATGCAATATAACAATAAATACCACTGATTACACTGTGTATGTAAAGGTTGTACTTAAATACCATCTAATTTTCACAAAATGTATCATTTTTTTTTATCTATTACCTTGTAACAATATTTTGGTTGATGATGAATGACTTTCACGAGCACTTTCCTTTTTTTTTTTTTTTTTTTTTTAAATAACAAAGTAAAAGTATAAGACACGTTCCTGTAAACACTAGAGATCATAGGGTTAATAGAAAAAGAAAAGAGTTGTTTTTTATTGTCTGTTGGGTACTATTCCACCCTAGTCAAATATTTTATTTATACTGTTCTTAAATGTGTAAATAAGTATAAATAAAATAGTAATATTTTAATGCAATGATGTAAACTGGTGCAGCTATTATCATTTTTATCAGAAATTTATTTAAATGAATCTAGATATGTGAAATAAATTAAAAAATTGCATTCCTTGCCAAACATGTTGTTTATATAGAATTAATGGTCTAGAAATCACAGTTTGTTTATTGACCATATCTGTGACAATTTAAAGATAGAATCCTGATATAGGCAAAGTGGTCAGATTCTAACTAAACAAGAGGCCCATGGGGCCTTATCGTCCATCTGGTTGAAATTTATCCAGTAGTTTCAGAGGAGAAGTCATTTAAAGACATACTGTCAAATTTACCCCTTTTGGCCCCGCCCACCTGTCCCCTTGGGGTCAGATACTTCATTTGTACAATCTTGAATCCCCTTCCCCTAAGGATGCTTCCTGCCAAATTTGGTTGAAATCTGCCCAGTAGTTTCAGAGGAGATGTCGTTTAAAGCAAAAGTTAACGACGGACGGACGGACAGGATTTGTATGAGAAAAGTCCACCTTGGACCTTCGGTCCAGATGGACTAAAAAGTGTTTGCAACATAGACAAATCTGCCAAAAGAAATATATCTAGGTTTAAACTGAAAATTCAAATAAGGTGTTTCTTAGCATTTGACAAGACACATCTTAGAGAAACAAAATGCTTACAATAAGTATAAAGTCCTCATGTAAATAAACTCTTTATGTAACCTATATCATTATATAGAATTACAAGTCGAATGTGCATATCAAGCTGATGAACATTAAACCACATGTGTACACAATTGTAACCAAATACATTAATGTATATTACTCATCAAACTTCAAAAACAGTCAATTTTCAATAGAAATATACACTTAAATCTTTTAAACATCTTTTTGGATCATGTTGCTAAAAGATAGTTACCGGTACTTAATGAGCTGATGCAGTTTTACATTCATTTACCAAAACTTGCTTATACATTATAAACACAGAAACAAAGGTTAAAGGGAAGTCACACATACCATAATACTTGAGTACATGTATAGAGGTGGGTAGCACTAAATGTGTCATATATACAATTACTGTTAGCACTGAAAATGTTATGGACTTACAAATACACACAAATTAAGTTCTAATGCCCTGCTGTACACACCTGGTTATCTCTTAAAATCTTTGAGGACCGTCCACACTACATATTGCTGCTGGTATTGAAATTTAAATTACCGGTACGGACAAGGTTCATCATAACCTAGGTTATACACAAAACATTTCAGAAGCACATCTACTTAGAAATGTGCCTAAATATAACTATCTGAACTTATAAAATTGGTTCACAAGGCAGATTATTTTTAATATATCTTTTAACTCTACCTTTATTGTTGTTTTTTATCCTTGGGAAAGGACTGATACTTTGGTGTTAGGGACACACACCATGTGAGATTATACTTTCCCTTTCAGGCACTAACAAATGTTCTATGAATGTTCTAAGAAAATCTATACAATAAACTGACAAAGAAAATATAAAGTTATTTAATTTATATGCTTTACCAAACATAAAACCCTTAAAACTGAATTTTAAAAATGTTCATACCAATTGATACTTTACATTATAGAACTTCTGAAGAACTGCTCCTACATGTATGTGTTCAATATATAAATCAACAACATAATTGGGAACAGATCCACTTCATTTTTATATCAGACAGCACACAGATGCTACATGTTGTTTAATACAATATATCTTCCAATAAGAAATCAGCATATGACTTTCATTACTTCAAACATACATCTAACTTTTCTAAATAAATAAAATATCAAAAAGGAAGTTTAATGTCAGGATGACAATATAAACATCAACTCCACAAGCCATTCAATATTCTACCCACTCCCTTTCAGTATATAGAAACATACAGGATTCTTAGATGGTGAATCACAAAATACAGCTATAAAAACATGATACAGCAAATGTAATACTAGTACTATACTGTACACATACAATCTGATTTAAAGTAGGTATACCCTACTCACACTACGTATAGAGAGACAAAGTGGGTGAAGGAATCCAACTGTGTACACATACCACATGGTACAAATATGACTTGAATATCACTGCAGAGAAGACTATCTATGACCTGCAGAGAAGACTATCTATGAACTGCAGCGAAATATCAATAGTGTATAAAACATCAAATTCTTCACAATTTGTAGTTTTAAGCACTATCATATCTCAAAATTTTAAATGGTAAACTTTAGTCTACACAAAAGCACTATTATATCATATGTTTACTAATTATATAAGCCATTCTGCATTTGCAATATAATACAAATCTCTCAAACCTTGTACAACCCTGGGCTGATATAACATCTAGGGGTATGATATAATTTTGTTATATCATAACCCCTTATTTTCCGGATTTGGCCATTAAAACATTCTTTGTTGAACTTTTTCATGTCTTATTACTTTTGTTATACTTCAAGAAAACACACAGATTATAAAAAACGTATGATAAAAAGGTAATAACAACCAAATGGTCATATAATAACGGTTAACCTCCAATTACAATACATCAAGTCATTATTTGCTTTAAACTGTTTATGTTCAGTACACACACAAAACATGAGTCTTGGTTCAAAACTACAGTTAAAGTGTGGCACTCAAACATGTCACAAGACTAGATGTCAAAACCTGAGAATGTCCAAAGAATTTGTTTAGCTAACCTGAGTATGTCCAGAGAATTTTTAGCTAACCTGAGTATGTCCAGAGAAATTATTAGCTAGGTACACTTGGCTAAATTAATATTTCAAGATGAAACTTCAGCGCTAAGATTGATATGTCAAAAGTTAGATACATAAAGAGTTAACTTGATGGTAAACCCGATTCAAACACACATTAAACTATATCTGTTCACTATGTGTTTATTATTACAAATATTTAGCTATGTAAAATACTGGACTAAATCTAAGCTTGCTTAGTCATGCTGTGTTTAGATTTATATTGCAAAGCCAAGTTTAAGGAGACATCAACATGTTTCCTGCTCAATAAATATAAAACTAAACAGATTCTGAAAGGATTTATTTTTACACTTTGTTATTAAATTTTAACTTCTTGTGCAAATTTAAGCCAAATTTACTTAAGGATGCGCGCTAGCGCTACTCACATTTCTATGTTTACCTTTTTTTTTTAAACTTCTGACATTTTCCATAATAATACATTAGAATTGTTTTGCCCATTGACCCCTATATTTCTGATAGTATTCTTAAAATAAACACCTAATATACCCATCTACCAAAATATTAAAAAAAAAATTTAAGACTCTTTCCCTTTTATTTCTAGCCCCTAAAAATCTTTCCATATAATATATATACTTATGAAAAATCTAGAGTGTTCTTTTCCCGCCAAAACTTAAAAACCCTTATATCTCAAAAACAAGATCATTGACCTATCCTTATTTTTGCATAAATGAAAAACATTTATGTCAATTGACTTATATAATGAAAAATGAGCCATATGTAAGACTTTCATACCCATTAGCGGCCATCCTTAAAGACAATCTAAATCATTGGAAAGAGTTGGAGTGTAATTATGTAGACTATTTCATCACAAGTAAGTTTGAGGTATTTATAAATCAATACCTGTCAGAACAGATAAATACTAGTGTACCCGTTTAATATTCACTGTGGCAGACCAGAGTACACTTTACTTAAACCCTGAAATAAATATTCACCATTTTGCAACTCAATGCACATTGCTCTATCCTTCAATCAGATCAATCAGATCAATTTCCTAATTGGTGTACTTCCACTAGAAAACCTAGTGAAATTCTTAAATTTATAGCAATAACAATCAAGTTGAGTTAAGTACTTTACAGAAATAGAATTACTTTCAAGTCCAATTAATGAATCAATAACACATCCTTCATCCTCTGTATGCTTAACAACACAGTGTCCAGCAAATATCAGTATTCGTGTTCAATATAACACTATTATAGTAACTTGTATTTCATACACCTGTGTGCTCAACATTCATCCAAGGTGAGTCAAAAACAGATGAGAGTGGAATTATTGTTGTACACAAAAGCTGAACTAAAATATTTCAGTATCCATATTTGCTTTCAATCTTTGGCATAGGTTGTTCTTCTTATACAGTGTACCAAATTCTAGTTTAATTAAAGCTGCTTTAATGAAGTGTGTCACAGTGTGATTGGGTTTATTGTGAAAATCAAATGCAGTCAGGAACTCTTATGTCTACATTTCAAAGTAAGGGCTTATTGTCCGATCATTTGCTAAGGTCATTTACGGACATGCCAGTTTTACTGGTGAAGGAAACCGGAGTACCTGGAGTAAACCATTCACCTACGGTAAGTCACTGGCAACTTTCTCACACTAGGCCGCCCCGAACGGGAATCGAACCTAGAAGGTGAAAGGCTCTTATGATTACAAGTCGGCGACTTGAACCACTAGGCCACCACAGCCCACTCTACATTTCAAAAACTACTCATATTTCAGATAAATATCTTTGGTGTAGTTCTGTAACGTAATTTGTTCATGTTAAACCAGTCTTTCTAGTCAACAAAAAGCTGCTTCCTTAAAATTATTCAAAACAATTTCATGTTGTTATTAGTGATAAAAATATTATGTGCACATTATATTAGACAAAACACATGCACGTCATAGTCAAAAGAAGATAAGGAAACAAGCTTGGGATTCAATTATTTCTAATAAAAAAAAACTTAAGACATGTGAAATATACCAAGTCTGAGTGTAACATACATATTGACATCACAAAAAATTAATCGATAAATTTTGTGGAAGAATCACAGGACTTAAGTACAACTACTGATCACATGATACAATGCGTACATGATTATGGTAATTACAAGAGATTCAACCATTGCTTAAATACAAATCCAGCAAAATTAATACAGGTTTTGGTAAACTGCTTATAAAAACCCATTCACTCTATATATATAAATATGACTTAAGAAACTTGAACTCTACACATATACTTATGATAGCTCTGCTACCTACCATTCATCTAAAGGAGTTATTAATATGTCTACTCATACACAGAATTTATTCAAACTTATATAAATGTCTGCTGAACACATGATATCAAATATTCTTCTGTCAGGTTGTGCCTTCATGATTGTGTAATGGCCATTGAATGGAATGAGATATAGGGTTTTCACACTTCAAATTAGATTTAAGTCATAATTCTATCAAAATGCAGGAAGAAATGCACGAAAAGTGAATGTTAAATCATCACAGATGAGTATAATAAAGATTTCACGTCTCTTCTAAATAACGCCACAACATCATGTATAACACACTTAAATTCACACTATTATAGAACATTAAACAGGTTCTGTAAATAGTTTCACTTTATCTTCCACCACAGCAATCAGCTTTTTGTTTAGCAGTCTATCAAAATGGTCTGTAATGCTGGTATGATGAAATTTCGGTTGCACTAGAGATTCTGTTGGCACAACAGCAAGAATTCCAGCAAAATCATGTACAAATTGGCACCTGAAATGTATAAGGTCAGTATTTTTAAGCAAGAATTCCGTCATAATATAATAATACAAACACTGTTTCAGATAACACCATCATAACAGCACTAATAATACACTACATAATGTCAATACAGGGGTTAGGTTAAAGATAATTCATAAATTCAATTTGGAAACAATATTTATAAGTATATTCTTGTTGCAAAAACAATTGTCTCCCCTTTTCTCCTGGATCCAAAAAGTAAAAGATAGAGATGCAACTCTTCTTTGATAACAGTTTGTCAATGCAAATACTACAATCAGATTTTTAACACAATTTAGAAAGGAAAAATCATTTGGAAAAAATATGAAAAACATTCAATAATCAAGAATAAACAATTTCGTTAACAAAAGTCAAATATTGTAAAAATAGTACTTGAGAGAGAAAATATTTTGTGAGAAAAGTGGCAATGGCTTTGGCAAAAGAAGTCGCAGTAATTTCAAATTAGTACCGTATGCAACACTCAGCCATGCCATGTTTCATACATATATTAAACCTAGGACAAACATAGTCATAAAAAAAATTATGATACAAAGTGCAATAACTCTAGCCAAACTAGAAACTACCTAAAACATACATATGCTTTGTTTGTATTATTAGTTTGTATTAAGGGCTTGTTGTCCGATCAACAGCTAAGGTCATTTACGAACGTGCCAGTTTTACTGGTGGAGGAAACCGGAGTAC
>JAUMGZ010220961.1:0-11471 GCA_032359645.1 Pododesmus macrochisma
ACTTTGTTCAAGGAGTGACCCTAGGATCAAAAATATTCAAATGCTAATCCAGATGGATGTTAAGACCCCGTGGGCCTCTTGTTTTGGGTAATTGGCATTATATTCATTTGTAGGACATGGTAAGAGCTATGTCTATTTTCAAACTGCATAAATGTTGTAATGTTGGTATAGTTAATGACTTTGTCATAAGTGACCTGGGTAAAGTTCAGGATAATATAAGTTTTCTTCCAATAAGGTTTACCTTCTGACGGACAATACTTACAATACAAAAGCATCAAAAGCATTTGTCTTTGCTAGTGGCCATTGATACTATTTTGCCAAGAAGGTTTACTCTTTCTGTTCAGAAAGGACCATGATTTTTGCCTAGTACAAGAGCTTGTAACCATGATTTCTGCCTAGTACAAGAGCTTGTATCCCTAAAGAGGTTGTGATTTTCATTTGATGGGAAACAATTTACACGGAAATGTATTCATAGGGTGAAGTGGAAACACTGTATTCTCCTTTGTTGGTGTTTTCACATAGATCAGACCTTGTAAACTGCCGATGAAAAGAACAATTTTACTGCATTGTGAGAAATGTAAACCTGCGCAAGGACAACCAGCAGGATGTCTTTGGTCAGTATTGTGACTAATTCAATGGCAAGATGACCTTTTCTTAAAGGTGTGTACAGTTGGGTTTATAATGAAGTGAACATTGTAAAACATGGGTCCAGGTGGTCCAGAATGTAAACTGATGCTAAATTGTGCAAATATTTGTCATTGTGTCTCGGCTGCATATTACCCCTTACTTGGGCAAAAGTTGATTATTTTTCAAACAATCTCCAATATTTAGATCTAAACAAGATGAAGACAATGAAAGTTAAACACAGGTGGCTGCAAGTGCCAAGGTTAATTTTGACTTCAATATGTATTACAGTAGAACTATCAGTCAAGTTGAAATTCAGGTGAGTATGTGATATTGTGACATTGTGGTTGGAGTAGGACATAAATTGTCTTTGTGTTCTAAGATATGTTGTTATCATAAGGATGCCACTTCATCTGGTTGAAGCCTATATCAGTCTCTGAGAAGATGACTAAGAAAGGAATTTGTAGTTTAAATGACATTTTGTTCCTAGGTGTAAAATTTCAGACTTACAATCTTTGTCACTTTGCCCTCAAAATATTTTTACTAGGATGTCAAGCTTAGTTAATACTGTAATTACTATCTTCACAAATGTTGATACGACAGGAGAAAGAAAATTCGTGAAATGTGACTCATCTTTAGCAGGCTGATATTTGTTAACTACAAAAATACATCTAGGATTAAAGTTGAAATTGGAATAAAAGTTCAAAAAGAAATAAGGCAGTAAGTGTCAGTGAGTTCATTGACACTAAATAGATGATTTAAGTTAGTACATACAGGTAATAGTTATTCTTTACTATTATAGTTGAGTTCCATCATTTTAAGAATACCAGTATTTTTGTCACTGTATATCAGTGACAAAATAAAATGTTTAAATTCTGTATCTTCTATAAAATAAAGACAATCAATGATTGACAGATTCATAAACAGTATTGGCAAAATGTCACCTAGTGTTGAAGCTCCAGAAAAAAAAGGAACTTTAGTTTTACTTGCAATGCTATGAGGGGTGTGCCAATGGGCACATATGGTGCTCCTTTGTCTCGTTCTTGTTGGAAGGGCTTGCAGAACATGATTATCAATTGATTGAATGTTGAACAGAACAAGAATATTTGTGTTTAAGTGTTTTTAAAGTTTCCAATTGTGTCTTAATTAAGTTGTATAGTTTCTATTAGTTGTATATACATTTTATACATGCACTTACATCAAGATGCCAACATCAAGGGCACCATTGAAATATAACCAACTTTATGTAAGAGTGTAAAAACTATGGTATTTAGTTCTTCTGATGCTTTCTGTTGAACATTGTAATCTTCTATTTCTACAGCTGTTACTTACTTTGATGCAGAATTGGTCTAGTTAATGAAGATATAGATTTAGTTTTTTGCACACCTGGTGAAAAGTTTGTTTTCATTCATCATTTTGTTGGTATGCCATGGCACATCTTCATTTCTGAGGTAAAGAAGCAGGTGTTATATCTGATAAATGATTATTTTTGATTTACATTTCTAAACTTACTCCTCAAGGTTAAAAATTTCATCAAGATAAAACTTACTCTTTATAAATATCGTAGAAAGGTATACATTAAATGATTTCCCAGTAGATTGTTTCATATAGAGTTGAATGTTTTACAGGTGAAAGTATCTTTGTAGAACACATATTTATAGTATGATAAATTTGTCTTGTTACGACACTATCATTGTCAGAATTATACTGGTGATATTATCTTGTGTGTCAGGTGTCTGATAAAACACCTTTTTTGTTACTTAAACTTTTTCAGGTGTAGATATATAGTGTTATATGTCTTGTATTGGCATAATGTGCAAAAAGAAGAACACTTTGATAGCCGCACAATATTACATAGTTACTGCATTCATTTTATGAATTTTAGTGCTAAGATGTGAGCATACATTGATGAAAACTCCTCACAGCTTTCATCTTTTAAATTGAAATTTGTGAAAGTCAATATAACAGTCCTAATTTCCATCATTCAATAAGTTCTAGTCCATGTTTTGATCTTAATCTTGAATGTTTCTGTCTTAATAATTCTGATAAAAGTTTTGTAAATAGGACATTTTTCAATATATGCTCAACCTTCCAAATGGCCTGTAATCTTAAAATCAATGTTAGGTGTCGATGAGGAAGAAGACAAATTTGGTGGTATGCTCCAAATGAAGTAGACATTGTTTGTTTGAAGTTTAGGGTCAATATATTGGTTGACAAGTATACAACATCACAGGTTACTGAAGTTGAACAAATGCTGACATTTTATTCAGCAGATTGATGGAAGATGAAGATTGCATCGTTAATAAGCTCATATACTTACCTTTTATGTATAGGTTTGTTAAGTTGATAATCAGAATATCAGCTTAATGTTTTCTTTATTCTCACTTTTAATAAGATGAAATTAGGATATATTTATTTATACACAAAAAGAAGCCAAGCTTTTAAACATTCTTATGATATCACAAAAAGAAGCCAAGCTTGTAAACATTCTTATGATATAGGGATCATAAAAAGTATCTTTAATGGTCTCCCTGGAGGAAAAAATTTTTTGTCATTTTTTGTTGTCCACTTAGCGGTTATCTAAATGCCTGTCACCATATCATAGATACTTTAATGTTTTTCACTTACAGGTTAGGTTTAAAGGTTAAGAAAATAAACTGTTCTATGATTATTATAGGAGATAAAAGTCCTTTTGTTTGAGTGTAAAAAGTTCAATTAAACTTATCTTTAACAAAAAAAAACACCACATCATAGGTAGCCATTTTTACACAATCTATTTGGAGCTCATAATGTTTACTCAGTAAGTTGTCGGATCTTCATCATTAATTAGGATAGATACTGTTATGAAGGCTTGTTCATATTCCAAACGAGAGTTGAAGATGCGAAGTTATTTAAAGAATTTAAGTACTTTATGATGTTTTATAAATGTATCAAGAATCATTTTTGATGAAATCTGTAATCCTAGTTTTTTCCATGAAGGATTTACGAGCTTTTTATTTTTCGCTATTTTGAAAATTGTTAATATTTCAAATTGAACATTTTTTATAACAGATTTGTGTTTGTTTAAGCTTTAAAAAAAAATAAGTATGTCTATAATATCAAGTACTTTTTTTCTTACTGCATGTGATTTTTTTTTTATGTTCAATAAATTTATTTAGAGATAAATTTGATCATGTGTGCTTAGTAAATGGAATCATGGAAGCGAAGGACTTATTGATTGATTGTGCCCATCAGTGGGGAGGAGTTATCTTGTCTATTGACATGTTTTTATGAGTAATCAATGAGTAATCACCAGTTAATTAACAAAACCTTGTTAAAACATCAAAGACAGTCTGGATGCACTGATACAGCCCATCAGTTTTATGGGGATCTCTTAATGATAAAAGTATATGTTTTCATGAAAAGTAAACATTTTTATACAAAGTGTCTCATTTTACTCAGTACATGTCCTAAAAATATAGTGGTATTGGTAATTATTTAGAGTTAATTATTATTTTAAGCAACAGTTGTTATGAGTCATGTTGTATATGGTGATGTACTGGTAGCGTTTGATAGTCTGCAGCTGCAGTAATCACTCTCCTGTCTGTTGCTGCAAGTCATTTACATTGTGAGCAGTGTTGGACAATTTGGATGACATCATGAGACCTGGACATCCATTGGCACATTTTTATGGTTTACAATATTTTCTCTACACTGAGGTCTCATTTCTATCCTTGTTAATTAGATTTGTGTGGCCTCAAAGACTACTTACTGTTTCTAGTTAAATTAAATTGTAGTTGGCTACAGATAGTTTAAATTTTCTTTCATACAAGTGTTGATACATGTAGATCAATTATTCTGTTCTTGATAAATACATCAAAATAGAAAGGGAGAGCACACAATACATTCCTCTTATTGCAAACTTTAAAACTAATTTTCATAAGAGGTTATTAATTTAACTCTTTAGTGCAGGTCATCATTTTACATTTATTTATATTGACATTGCACTGATTTGTGCATTGTAAAAAGTCTGCCGAAATATTTGACCCAATTAACATTTCTGCACACAATGCAATATTTCTATAAGACATTTTTAGTTTGAACATATTCAATTTTTGTTAGAAAGAATTCTATAGAAGGTTACTGTTTACTCGTACACTAAATCAATTTGTATGTTCCTTAATAAGAATGATATAGAATTTCAAAGAAATCTTCAATTATGAATTATTTACTGTCATACTATTTCACCCAATACAGCTATATTTCTCATTAATTCAGCCCTCCCTCTATGCTACATGTCCCAGGGGAAAAGTTGTACTTTTAAAAAGTTTTAATTGTAGAATGTGTCCCACAATGGGTAGACATTTCAATGTACAGTGATCAATTATCCATGAAAATAGAAGTTTGAGGGTACTTTGATCACAGTTTCATTGCCTTTAAAAGACAGGAGCTTACCAGACAGGCTATTATGATCTTTATTTGGGGACATTAATTTAAAATCTGAACATTTATATATTAAATGATTTAAATGAACCTGACTGTTGGATCATTAGGTTATAAATTTAAGACTCAATAAACTTATTGTGTGCCATTAATGATGTAGAAGATTGGGGATATTACACATTCAGTTAAACTTGATTCTTCTACAGTGTTTGATCAAAAATATGTATACTTATTCTTAGAACCTGTCTGCATTAGACATACAGTTTTCTTTTGAGACCCGATATTTTCTGTCTAATGTCACTAACAAACTGTGTACCGGAAATTAATTTATCCTTTGAAGGCTTTTTTGACGACAGAAAACAAAAAAGAATCAGAAAAAAATTACCATTCCATTTCTTTTAACAATAACACCACCCAGGAATGATAACTCTCTTGAACTTGCGCGATACAATGACTACTCACCTGATACGGAAATATCTAGGATGTCATTGGACGTCTTTTCAACCAATAGGATTACAAGACTTTTGTCAGAAGCAATATAAGATCCATACATCCCTTGCAATTGTTTCAATGAAGTAGTGTTTAAATAATAAAGTGACAGTTATTTCACTTTGAAAGATTCATGGTAGAAATCTGAAAATACAAATGCAAAATCAATTCATTAAGTTTGACCATTTGTGCATATTTCAGTTTTTCCTTTCTTGCAAATTGGATCAGCAGTGTAATTTAAATTGGGAAGAAATGTTTTAGATATCAAGACAATAAGGAAGCCACAAGATAAACTAGTTGTATGAATTTGCCATGATCCAAAAGTGTAGATTTAACCTGAGTTGCAGAAGATCATATCATAAAATTTCAGTGATAGCTTCTATTTTAATTTATTAATTAAATGTTCTAATGTGACATGCTAAAAGTTTTATGAAATATTTTATAGAAGATACTCAAAAACCTTTAGATGTTTGCAAAGAGCAATACTAGTGAGGAACAAAAATGCTTACAGCAAATCTGTGTGGGCATGTCCTGTGTTTTGTCATCTTGCTGAACACATTCTTGTGTATTGAACGTTTTTAAATTGAGCATCATTTTCTAGTAACCCGATATGTGCCCACCTGGAGAAGTTTGAAGTTGACAATTGGAGAAAAAATTAAAACTTCTATACCTATATAATGGTGGGTTAAAAAACATTGAAGAGCTAAGAATGAAAGTAAAGAAACGGTTGACAAGAGCCTATTATTATCTTTAAAAATAATTCTTTGAAAGGAAAGCTTAGATTAAGTAAATAGTCTAGTTTAGATATTATGAGTGAGTGACACAGTGGTGGAGATTATTTTAATAAACATTTACGTGATAAAACACCTGTAAGCATTGTCAAAAGATGAGTTCTTAGGGACCCCCATGTATCGGGGACTTGAGATAATACCACTTAATGTTACAATGACTACAGTGTGTCTTCTTGTCTCGTTGGATCATTGTCATAATCAAAGAAACATTTTCCCCCTATGTATCAGGACATGAGATAAAAGCACTTAGGATGACATTGACTCTGGTTTTCTCTATATCTTTTATCAAAAGACATGTTAAAACTCCTTGTCAAATTTGGAGATAAGTGTTTAATGTACTCCTAAGGACATTGCTTTCAGGGTACCCCGCCTTAGTTGGGTCAAACTAAGCATCTGATATTTGTAAATTGAGTCATTAATTGTCAACTTTATCGAGACGTTTAACAAATCATTATCTGATTTGTAGCAAAGGGTAAAAGAAATGGGACAGTAGAGATTTAAGATTGTAGTAGATGATTCATGGGCTTGTCTTTTGATAGTTTTTTGTCAAACGGACATTGAAAACGACTTTTAGGAAAATCATTTATAATTCCTTAAAACGGGGATTGAGAAATTAGTTGGTAACATTTATGACTGTTTTTAAAGTAATATGATAGTTTTGTAAGCATAATTAATATGTAATGGATCATGTTGTAGAAAAGGGGTCAGCGATGTTGAAAGTAGGTCTGATTTCACATTACTTAATCACAAGTGAATTTTGATATCTTTGCAAAAAAGGCCATTTCTAATTAGATTAACGGTGTGCAGCTTGGTGTTCTCATTCCTTCTTGAAGTACAACAGCCCTTTTTTCTCGTGGGTGATTAGATATGACACATACCCACTTTCCCAGACAGATAGGGCATAGTACCAATCGTTTATCTTCATGATATATAATGTCTGAAATCAAGGTCCCCATAGATAGGCAAAAACTTAAACAGGAAGAATAATCTTCTAAGATAAATGACTTCTGAAGTTGGAAGTAAACTTTATCTCCGTGATATACTAGCTAGGAACTCTCAGAAAGAATCATCATGGTACATAAAACATACCTTATTTAGCAAGAGTGCAACAATATGGTCCTAATGTATGCCAGTAATACAGATTGTATTCTAAAGTGAAGTTTATGAAGACATTTTAAAGCATACCTTATTTAGCAAGAGTGCAATAATATAGTCCTAATGTATGCCAGTAATACAGATTGCATTCTAAAGCGAAGTTTATGAAGACATTTTAAAGCATACCTTATTTAGCAAGAGTGCAACGATATGGTCCTAATGTATGCCAGTAATACAGATTGTATTCTAAAGCGAAGTTTATGAAGACATTTTAAAGCATAACTTATTTAGCAAGAGTGCAACGATATGGTCCAGATTGTATTCTAAAGTGAAGTTTATGAAGACATTTTAAAGCATACCTTATTTAGCAAGAGTGCAATAATATGGTCCTAATGTATGCCAGTAATACAGATTGTATTCTAAAGTGAAGTTTATGAAGACATTTTAAAGCATAACTTATCTAGCAAGAGTGCAACGATATGGTCCTAATGTATGCCAGTAATGCAGATTGTATTCTAAAGAGGGGTTTACAAAGACATTTTAATAAATAAAGTTTTACCCAAAATTAAAAATAAGAAATTGCAGAAAGAAGTCAGTTTGAATATTAGCAAGAAAAAAGAAATTTTAAAGGTCTCTGCTGTTTGTGGTTTGCTACATGTACTGTGACAAGAAACCATGAGTGAATATTATACCTCATTTCTTAACTCGAGAATGTAGACATTGAGGACCCTCAATAAATGAACTTAAACCTACTTATATAAAGGAAAATGTGACATTGGTTTAAAAACTATCAAAAAACGTTCCTTCAAAGAGTAATTGTGTAGTGAAAAGATAGAGTGCTCTGCCCTTACCCAACACTTCATCATAGCATAACTAGGATTTTCTCTAAAGGATTCACTTGAAGAATGTGATAATAATTGCTACTACATGCATGTATTGAATTTGTGTGCAGGGTTTCAAATGACAGGTAAAAACTGACTAAGTCAAAGGTTAAAAAAGCCCATTAATTGTTTCTTGACAGGTAAAAAGCATGCTTAATTGTCGGGACAACAAGTCAATACTCTAAGCAGAAAACCTCAATTTCTGGGTCTTTGTTAACTGAGACACCCACTTTGTCCTGACACAGTCACCACCATTGACACCCTGTTCTTTATTCCTCCTTGTATTGATAAGCCTAGAGTGCTCATTTCATGCAAGTAGTTATTTAGTAGGCAGAAAGATTTCATTGCTAATTTACAAATTTACAAATGGTTTAATGTTTCAATGAAGTTTACTGTTCTCTAGAGTGATAGTTTTTTATATGTTGACAAATGACTTAATTTGTTTAATGTTCGTCTCAGTGTGAGATGTATATACACCACACATTGTGTGCAGGGTAAGATGCTAGATTCACATGCACCCTGGAGCTGCTGTGTTAACTGATGACTTCTGGGTGGTGTGAAGAATAAACGTTAAAGATAAATTGCACTTCAGATGTTTTGCATAATGACGCATTTCAGTATTTCCATTTTGTTGATTTTTAAATTATTTTCTTATCAATATTGCATGTAAACTGTTTATAAAGTAAGAGCTGGCTATGATGTCACGAGATACTTGTTACATTGCGCAGTGTCATGTGAGCAGTAAGAAATTTTTTGTGTAAAGGAGTTCCCGGGATAAAATGTAAACCAGCACCTAAACAGAAAAAACTGTTCAAACCTTGAAGAGAATGATACACTGCTGCTTCTATTGTCCTTGATGTGTAACGATATTTTACAAGAACTCAATGCCAAGAATATATCTTCTAAAATGTTCTGAATGAAACAGTTCAGTGCCAACATTATATTTGTCTTTCTACTTATACAATATTGTATTTAATATTATTCAGATTTCTTACATACAATTTATAGTTGTCATTCAATCTTACAGCGTAACATATATCTGAGGCCACATTATCTTGCTCTTTGTTTAGATTGGATTCAGTAATGTGATGGTTTTATGGACATTTTAAGGTTTGTGGTGTTCAGTGATACACTTGGCACCAGCACTATGGTATATTCAAGGCCAGCACAGTCTGAGTGTTCTTATTATGAAAGTTATTTTTCTATTTCTGATGTTGAGACATGAACTGTTGGTATTTTTAAAATTCTTGAAGGTAGAGAGGCCTGTGGCTTGAACAAAGGAATCGCTAGGGTAGGTGTTGAAGTATCCTTAAATAAACAAAAATTGTATCTTGAATGTATTAGTTGTCCTCCAGCGTTAAACTTTTTTTTCAGAATGATAATAATATGTTGTGATTTCTTTTCTTCAAAGTAGACATTTTACGGTCTTGCTGTTATTACTAATTATGTTGATATTTTTGTCTTATTTTTGGGGAAAAATTAACTGTGAGTATGGCTGTGATTGAACATAATATATCTGCAGTTTCAATATTCTCACAAAGATATCAATCAATTCAACAAAGAATTCATTCATAAATCCATGAACGAGCTTAGCTCCAAGGTTAAGTCGATAATATGAATATAAAAATCACATGATCTCTGTAAATATTTACACTTGGGGTTACAAGTAAGACAAATGTTAGGGGTGTAGTCAAACATTCAGGATGTTCTTAGGTTTATGAATGTAAATTTAGTATAAATATATGTATAAACAGTATATTAATATACATGATGGATTATACAGATACTCTCAACAATGACTTCATTCAAGGTCAGTAAAGTACTTGCTCGGCACAGAATTATTTATACATGTATTTCCATGTTATTATTTAATAAACAATGCTGATAGATACAAAACAAATAGGGGGGGCTTTTTGTAATGTTAACTTGCGCTGAGGGGGAGTATGTCTTATGTACATAAAAAATTTTAAGAGAAAAAAACATGTTGAAAATATATACAAATAAGCTTTTATCACTTTGACAACAAAGGGGACACTACTCCTGAATCAAGGTAGACAACCCTGTCTATATTTCTGGATTCATACTCGCTTGCTTGATATCAGGAGTCTGAATTGCATTCACTGACAAACAAGATAAACCTTCACCCTTCTAATGTTCTGATGGTAGATTTGTTAGTATTGGTGTTTTCTCCCCAAGTTTAAGCTGTATATTTAACATATTTGTGGGATTTTTAAACCCTCTAGCCTTGTTTTTAGGTGATTGACAGAGAGATTGTGCTGTTAAATCTGTCTGTCCTGTCTAACGGTAAATGTTACCCTATAAATTCTTTTTGTTGTCTATGACAAATGTTTGATTCATTCTTAAGATTGATATCCGGTCTGAAGTACACAGATTTTTTTTCAAGTATTTTAATAGGACTGTCCTGCTGTTAAATTGATCTTTCTGGAATAAAAATCTATTGAGCTTTGTCCGTTGGTAGCTCTTGAAGCAGTGTGTCAGCCACCCTTGGGCCAGCACATGAGTCAACATACTTTTTTACCAAGCACTTTATATTCAAGTCACTATTCCATTGTACACAAAGTAATGCTTAGGGGAAACGTTATAAATCTCTTGTGACTAAATCTTGAATCTTGACCCTTCCTCTTGTGAAACCCAAGGGATCCTTTCTCATAGATGAACTAAAGTTCATTCTTTCTGATTGTTTGATCAATTGCTTGTTTGTATTTTAAATTGACAGTTTAGATGCAGATGAGAGTTTTCTATGACACATGTTTTGATTAACTGTGAAGGTTTTTGTGTTTTATCTGGCTTCTCCACATTTGGTATGGTATAAAACAAGGTTATCTGTACCACAGCTATTTGATTTAGACATCTGGTCAGTATAATGGATGCTGATAGTATCTTACCAAACCTTTTACTGTACGTTTGTCATTGTACAGACAAATTGGATTTAATATATTGTAGCTAAAATGATTGATCTATAAAAATATGTCACAGAGGTTTTTGACTCTAGACAATTTAGATGAATGATTGGTTTAAGAATAATTCAAACAACTTTCATGTACAGCATTTAGAATGATGTTAGGATGTAGAGCATATAGAATGATGTTAGGATGTACAGCATATAGAATGATGTTAGGATGTACAGCATATAGAATGATGTTAGGAT
>JAUMGZ010220983.1:0-11470 GCA_032359645.1 Pododesmus macrochisma
GAGAGCATTTATTTAATCTCTCTCTCTCTCTCTCTCTCTCTCTCTCTCTCTCTCTCTCTCTCAGTAATAGAAAAGGAAACAAATCCCGTAGTTGTCTTAACCAAATTCTAAAGGCACATTTCGATCAATGAAAATATTCGAAAATATTCATATAACAGTTCATAATAAGTACGATATCTAAATACTTGCAAAACACAACCCCCCCCCCCCTCCCCCAAATTCCAACACTATAAAATTAAATACATACGTATTTACATGGATGTTTATTCATATAACTTATCATTATCACATGTACATGTTTGACGCTATTATTCTCCACAAACATATTGACTTATTAATCCTATTTCTTCTAGTTTTGTACCTATGCAAGAAGATAAAATATATTCATTTAAAAATAGATAATTATGTTTTCAAAACGCAAGTTAATTGTTATAGGAGACATTCCATTCATATGAAGTTAGATAACTATGTACTTGCCACAAATACACAATGCCCGTCCACACACACACACACACACACACACACTGTCAACGTATATACAGAAATATTAATATGTCAGTATATCTATACAACTTATTATTGTCACATGAACATAGTTGTGTCATTTTCTAGGTTCACGTTTTATTATATATATGCAAAAAAAACTTAATATATTCATATAACCAAGTCTACACATACTGTAGATATACGGAACATAGCATTGCAACTTGTACTAAAATATTAATTAATAACATATTAAAGATGAATATGTCATATTATTTAGAACATTTATGTGATAGGGGAGATAATTATTATCATTCTATTACTATTTAGAGTTTTGAAAAGGGTTAAAGAGATTTATGTGGAAAAAGATGACAAGGAAAAGAAAGAATAGAAAGAGGTCGATAGATACGGACACATAGATTGTTAGTTTCAGAATTTTTATAATGAAGCATATTTAACAATAAAACTCGTTAAATTGAGTTTGTTATTGAAATGACGTAGCTATTGAATAAGCTATTGCACACTCATGCGTGTACCGTCGTTTTTAGGCATTGATTACATACTTGGTGTTTTTTTTACTCAAAGTTATTGATGTTACTGATGTAAATGTGCGTTGTTGTAATTTTTCGGTTGATAAAGGCACCTTTTCCCCTATAATATAAAGTATTAGATGAAACATTAATAAAAGTTATTTTTGTTCTGATCCCTATATTTGGACAAGTTTCAACAAGCTGTCATTTTGAATAAAATTTCCATACAAAGTCTTAAAATTAAACAGGCAAATTTATAAAAAAAAAAAAAAAAAAAAAATTTTAATGAGTAACTTTTAAGAATGGTGTGCTGATACTGTTTGCTTGTTATTTTATTTTTATGATAGATTGTACCATATAAAAAAGGCAATAGTTAGCATTGGTTGCATAAAATAGCTGTGTGTTATTGAACATTGACGTTTACTTGTAATTTAGTTTTTAAACAATCTCGGTCGTTATAACTTACTTTTTCTCAAATGTAGATATTCTATAACAGTCGAGAACATAATTAAAACAGTAGCAACATGTAAATTGACTAAATCCGTTTAAAATATAAAGAACTAAATCACTTATAGAAATGCATTCATAAGTTTATGAAAATGGAACAAAAACAAAGAAAGACAGACAGAAGGACGTACAGAAAAAAACCAAATAATACAAATTTAACCTACAACTTAGCCAAAACGGATGTCCGTAAAAGAGCGTTTTTTCTGTATCATATGCGTCATCCGCCGTGACGTTTCCGTGTCAATTCTGCATATAGTGCAGCCAACATTACAAAATACCTTAGGACGTTTGTTCAACTAATTGAAAGGGATTATACACATAAAAACCACAAATCATATCTTTTTTCTATTTATAGTTTTATGAATATGGGCAGTGACTTTTAATACCATTAAATTGATGACTGATTTTATTAATATATAAAACATATATATTAGTGTGAAACTGTATTGTTATTATATAATATCGTACTTTATGTTGTAAATAAATATATACATGTATAATGTATTGCAAATATTGAGTACTTCGTTGACACTGATCCCTCAAGACACTTTACATCGTTTACTCAACACCAAGACTAGAGTGGAGTATAAAATGATCTTGGTTGGATATTATGGTATCTGTGCTGTAATATTCAAGTGAAATGGCACTATTAATGAACCTTTGAAAACACGGTCCCATTACAAGGCAGAACCCTTATACACGTACAACCTCCAGCACACACGCACGCATCGCATACATTTACAGGTCCGTAGCCTGGGGAAAGTCATCGAGGGCAAACATTTTGTTAAACTGCATACAAGTATTTGATGATTTGCTGGGAATTTTTTATCAGAAAAAAGAAAAATTGGCTACAGGCTACGGCCCTGATGTGGATGTGGGTCGATATCTGAGTTTAAAATAGTAAATTGAAAAACCAAGACGATATTCTAGGCCATTAAAAGGCTAAAAACTTAAAAGGGTGGCTATTGGGCATCTCATTCCAGATTGGCCGTAAGTCCATTGACTTGTGCAAACAAGAGGAAAACGTGAGATGCACACAGAAAAAAATTACCAAATATACACTTATTAACTAAAAAAGGAAACATCCCGAACTTCTATTTAAAAAAAACTAAAAGCGAAAAAAGGTGCATGCGATATGTAAAGCGTTTCCTGCTTTACATGTGTCACCTGCCGCGATGCTTCCGTGTCATTCCGGTGTATGGCCACTCTTTCCACTGTTAAAAAAAGAAGCATATGTCACCATTAGAATTGAGAAATATAAATGTCGTATGATGGAAGTCGTGGAATATCTCCATCAAGCCATGGGTGTTTTACAATTTGATATCCAACATCAACTCTTTTATCGTAGAAATCGGTATGAGCCGTTTCATTAACAAAGTCTAAAAATGGCGAAGAAAAATCGTATTCGTTAGCTTTGGTAAGACTAAGTTCGGGGTTATCTTTATTCATTATATCATCAAGATACATGGAGGTTCTATTAAAACTATAAATCAAGTCAGTTTTGTTCGTCTTTTGTAACGTAATCATAAAATCTCTTTCGTAACAATACAAGAAGAGATCTGCTACAAGTGGGGCACAATTCATTCCCATGGGTATGCCAGCAACCTGCCTATAAATATTGCCGCCAAAATGAACAAATATATTATCCAATAAAAAGCATAATGCTTTGCATAGTTCAAGACAGGTCCACATTTTATAAGATTTACAATTATTACTAGAAAAAATCACATTCGAGTATTATAGCAGCTAAATATGTTTTCCTCCCTCTGTCAAAGGCCTATCTGATTAGGTGTTTGTAAATTATCATTGATAAGGTCATGTGGCAAAGTATTATATTATGTAGTCAAACGTGCTTATTTTCTTGACTTTACAGTGCAATAAATGAAGTTTCTCAAGTATAGCGCCGGTATTTGATAGACCGAAAATACTTGACCCCGTTATTAACGAAAATAGAGTTACAATACTTACCCACTTGACCCTTTATAGTTGTTAGTGCAGACGTAAGGTGCTTAGAAATACGTAGTAGTACATTAAAAGTTTGTAATAAAACGGGATTTATAAGGATTTTTATGCAATATAGGGAGCCAGTATATAGCAGGAGTATCGTGTTTCGCAATTTTTATATGGAAAGTATTATTGTCATCAATATGCTTAGTTATCACATCTTCACATTTAAAGTTGGTGGACATTTTTCCTTATCACTTCGACCTTATGTTCTAAGCATTTGAAATTTGGCGAAACATTCCGAATTAAAATCAGTTTAGATCCATGGCTTCTATTTCGTTTTCACATACATAGTTAAAATTCCTGTGTCATTTTGTCCAAAGAAGTGTTTATGTTTATTCTTGTCGTTGACGTATCATTGTGAATGTCCGTATCATTTGGCTGGTTCATTCTGGTTGTGACTTTTTGATGAAGATATTGTTTGTTTGTGAATAACGTTTGTTCGGTTGATCTTATTTCTTTTTGTTTTACGTAATAATTGGTTATTCTTGTCGATGTCGTATCAATGCTTTACGTACTACGTAATAATTGGTTATTCTTGTCGTTGACGTATCAGTTCATCAAAACCATCGTGAATTTGTTGTCATAGTTTCACCTTTGGCTCTGTATCTTTGATTTACTAGTTTTGTCTATTCTAAATTTATGGTCTCTCTTGCGTCCATTAATGACAACAGCTTCGAGCAAGATCTTGGGTTCGGGAAGTGGTGTTTCACAAAGTGTATTGGTTCTTTCCTCTTATAGATATCATATTTATCAGAGGCATGTTTCAGATTGCATTTTTATATTCTTTACGTTTATGGCTTGGTTCTTTGATTTCCTTTTTCGAAATAAGAAATACCACTTATTCCTCTACTGTACTTGAACTGCAACTTGTGGCGTTGCTGGCGAGTAATACCAAATAATAATATCCAACTGGCCTTTACCGGCCTGATTTCAGATTTTCATATGTTGAAAGATGGTCAAAAATCCTCCGGCGATGTAATTGTTCCTGGAGAACATCGTGTCTATATGCATGATTGTAGATAATTGATAAGTCGTGTACACTATATACTGTTTCGTCTAACTGATGAAAACGTTACATCAATAATAAGGTCGCGTTTATGTCAAATCGACGAAAATACTGTCAAACCTGTCTATAAAGACCAACTAGTTTAAGAGATCAGCCAAAAGTGGTCTTTATATAAAGGTGATTTTTATATACAGGTAAAAATAAGTGTAATTAGTCTTCAGGGGACCTGATTTTAGTGGTCTTTATATGCTGCTGGTCTCTTTATAGAGGTGGTCGCTAGAGCAGGCTGCACTGTACACTAACCAAAGCATGTACTAACATCAGGTTGTCATTCAAGCGTGGTTTATTATAGAAGTGGTCGATTCATTGACGTACATATAAAGGTATTTTGCTCTAATGCTTGCCGAATTATATAGCTAAATATACTCTTCTACTCTTCTGTTTATTTTTCACCATAGTTTTGATCTAGATACGTTAACCAAACGTCAATTGTACATACATGTTGCATGCTGACCATCCCCTAAAACATAATATTTATTAAATTCGAAAGCTCTTTCCTGTTTATTATTCTAACATGACCAGTACTTCAAACAGTTATCCCTGTACTATAAACAGCCCTAGACAGTATGTCTCCCAGTATTGCACAAATCTCTCCAAGTATTTACTCACAGTGGTCAGTGGTCAGTTATTCATCTATGAATCTATGTAGGCATTAATTTAAATTATATAAATTCACGCTTCCCCAGTTAACTATTTAATACCCGAAAATTTAAAATTTCCTATCTATTTTGTTACACCGACGAACAAAGAAAAATGTCAACAGACATCAAATGTAAGGAAGGATAATATCTGAACTAGAGAAGGCATAACGACTTAATTTTAAGGGTATACGCACAAGCATGCATCAACTTGAAAGCATATATAAGCATGTATTTTCATGTTCTCAATTTATGGACCAGAAAGATCATGGCTTTTTACTTACCTTGAGTCTAATTGACCTTTCGGGTGTTTTATTTAGTCGGTCAGTCTTGTTTCATTATAGTGTCACGTCATTTCTGCAAAGGAGTACTGTGTTGTCCCAAATAGCTATCAAAAGGCATATGCTTTGAAAATTATCAAATTTTGACTGGCGTACAACTTAATTTTGGAATTTATCGCTTAATGATTATTGTTCCTATCGTCAGACTTTTCAACACATCACTACCGACCCACCCCTACGACCCTAGGCACACGATTTGCTAATCTAAAAAAAGTAGTTTATACGAAAAACCAAGACAATTTTCAAAGGCCGTAAATCCATGGACATGGGCAAACGAAAGAAACCGTTGGACGCACACAGAAAAAATAACCAAATATACATTTATAAACTTTAAAAAGAAACATCACGAACTTCTATTAAAACACTAGAAGCGAAACCAGGTGTTGGCGATATGGTAAGCGTTTCCTGTTACACATGATACACCCACCGCGATGCTTCCATGTCATTTCGGTTTTTGGTAACCCTTTCAACTGTCTAAAAAGAAGCATACGCCACCATAAGAATATATCACTTCTATAGACTTTTAAGTTTCGTCAAATTAAAGTTCATGTTTCTCTACAGCGTCCAATGATTAAGTTTGACTTGTAGCTAGGTCTAGAATCTTGGACGAGGTCCTCTCACACGGCCGGAGTATTGGTTTTTCGTCTCTTATATATCGTTTTCTTCTGTTCTTTTTGCACCATTGGCGCCAAAGCCTTATCTTTTGAACCACATGAATGATCCCTCTAAGAATATATTTCCTTTAAAATTATGTTGAAAATAGTCCTGGAGTTTTGAGAAAATTTTGAAAATGTTAAAAAGTAACATTCGTGTTTTTTGTTTATTCTGAGCGTAACTTATTTTTGACTAAGGATCACGCCAGACCATGTGAGAAATTGTTTATTAAGAGTTTATGACATTTTAGGGTTCACATTTTTCCAACGTTGTCCCATTAATAAAAAAAGTACAAGTTTGAAACAAGGGACATATCCAATATTGGTCACACTAGGCTCTTAGTAAGAGTTAGAATATCCCTCCGTTCATGTATGTTAAAGTACGAGCTATGACGCCCATCGCTATGTTTTCCGAATTATACGCATCTTCTACCGTTATTCCTACATTACATTTCAGTTGTTGTTTATGAAAACTTTTTCAAAACTTTACCTTGCATTTTCTCACAAAGACCCAATTAAGTACATACCATTAGAAAGCATTCTTTTTATCTATCTAAATGTATATGTTTGAAAACTCTAGGACCTCACAATAAAATAGTAGAGCTATTTAAGTGAGTTTGTGACCATGTCCAGAAGGTCCCAATTTTCTATTACATGGTTAACCCTAGAGGGGCCTCAATTTGGCATTCTACTCTACTAATGTAAATCGAGAAAAAGGTATCTAGATGATTTACAGCGCCATGAAGTGTATTTATTAAATTTTTAAATGTATGTTTGTACCTAAGACTTCTAGTCTCATGCGGGAAGTGGGAAGTTTGAGATCTAATTAACCAGTTTAACCACACCACCTGGTTTCGTGCTGGGTGACCGTCCTAAATTCTAAATCTTTTGATCCTATTCATACTGTTTTTCTTCTATTACTTTTCACTAGAGTATTGTTAATGACATCTTCTTTTGAGGCAGGATTATACACTACCCAAACGTCGGTTTGCCTTCATGAATTTTATTGCCGCCATCATGAAACAGTGTTGGAGGGGGGATTTGACAAGTCTGTTTCTGATATGATTTAAGACATAATCCCTACGTCATAGTTTGAGTTTCTACCAGTCATTGATTTGGCTTCACACTTGCCTGTTTTCTAAATGTGTATGCTTGACTGATATACATTTCGGCTTTCATATTTCGGAAACCCCCTTTCTTAATTGTTAGTAAGTCAATCAGTCAGTCCATCCAAAGTTCGTCTGTCGGTCAGTCCGCTTGTCTGTCTTTGATTATGTAATATAATGTAATATAATATAATATAATATTATATAATAAAATATAATACAATATACTATAATATGATATAATTTAACATAACATGCTGTCGCTGTTTACTCCTCGTCGCACTATCTTTACCATTCTGCTTTCATGATAATGTTGCAACTTCCATTCCTGTGCTGTTAATGGTATTTCTCCTTTCTACTCTTTCATCACCATATATGGCAGTGACATATTCTTATGGTGACATATGCTTTTTTATACAGTGAATAGGGTTGCCATATTCCGGAATGACACGGAAGCATCGCGGCGGTGACACATGTGTAGCAGGAAACGCTTACCATATCGCTCACACCTGGTTTTGCTTCTAGTTTCTTAATAGAAGTTCGTGATGCTTTATTTTTTCTGTATGTCTAACGTTTTTCTTTTGCTTGCCGATGTTCATGGACTTACGACTTTAGAATATCATCTTGGTTTTTCGAATTTAATACTTTCTTAATACAACTGGCTTTGTTCATTACTGTCTAGAAATACAAGGGCATGTTAATGTTTTCGTATTGCTAAGTATAAGTAGCAATACTGATGCATTATAGAAGAATAGTATTATCAATGATTTCGTTTGTTAATGATTAACTCTAAGACTTTTCTCTGAGTGATTCCCACGTTTTCCTTATGCTTGCCAATATCCATAGGCAAATATTTTGAATATCATCTTCGGTTTTCGAATTTGCAACTTATTGTTATATATGAATGCTATTGATTATATTTTGTTGCGTGATTCTTTTCTTGCTTTTCTTAAGAATAGATAATAGTTTGTTGTTGCTGCAAGTATCGATTTTATGATCTATAATTATGTACAATACACATAAGAACAACACAGTACTGTTCACAATATCCGCGTCTTATAAACATCTTTTGATAAATAATACACATATATCTAGTTCAGATTCAGCAAAGTTCGACAAATATAATATAACCAAAGGGGCTTATACTCCAAGCTAATACTCCAAGCTAACTGATCGACATCATTCAGCTCCCTTCAAGTTAAATCAGGTAAGTAAAAGTAATCACCAACGAGTCCAAGTAGCACTGACATATTTAACAATTTTGTTTAAAGTTTAAACATTTGTTTACTTCAAAAGTATATTTATTTTAAGTAGTAAATACGAAAAACCAAGACGATATTCTAAAGCCGTGAGTCCATGGACATATCATGGGCAAACAAAAGGAAAACGTTGGACGCACACAGAAAAAATAACCAAATATACATTTATTAACTAAAAAAGGAAAAAACACGAACTTCTAACTGTAAATGATACCAATATTTCAGAGTATATAAATATAATTAATAACATCATCAATGATGGATTATATGACACAATTAGGCGTTACTTCATACAGTTCACGAGTATGGTGATAACGATTTCGTGATAAAATGTGTTTTTGTTTTTGTTTTTCTTGGTTGTCTGTACCTCTGATCCAGATGTCATTCTTTCTCCCTTTGTTTTCTGATCCTTCCTACTGGGTCTCAATGAAAGCTCCGGTTGAAAGTTCCTTAAATCGAGAAGGCTGGGTCCTGATATCCGTCCTTTAATCTGATTGCTAGTTTGACGTCGTATGGTTTATCATTTTTGAGCTCACACAATGTAATTACTCTTAAGCTAGCTTTTTTCCGCTGTTTCCCCTGACAAGTACTTGTGAATGTTTGCTCTTCAGCGGTCCACATTGTGCTCAAGCTGGCTTGTTTAAATTCTGCGAGTACACTATTCTGATTCTTCAACAATATTATTATTCATTTACTTCACTATGTGCGAAATCAACAAATCTACCACGAATTAGCCACAAGTTGTTGAGATGATTGACAGCGCAATGTATTTACTAAAATTATAAACGTATTTCTATACTTAAGACTTCTTGTCTTATGTGGGAAGTTGAAATGTCGAGGTCTCATTAACCCGTTTAACCACATCGCCTGATTTCGTGCTGTGTGATCGTCTTAAGTCGGTCCACATGGATAACTAGTTTAATGGATTGTTGTAACGTCAATTTTTTTCGTTTTATTCTGCTAATGAATTGTTTAATGCAGCTACTGTTGATTTGTCAATGGCTCTCGTTCTGTTGATTCTACTGTATTTATTAAATTTTTAAATGTATGTATGTACCTAAGACTTCTAGTCTCATGCGGGAAGTGGGGATGTTGAGACCTCATTAACCAGTTTAACCACACCGCCTGGTTTCGTGCTGGTTGACCGTCCTAAGTCGGTCAGCATGGATTACTTGTCTTGATGTCGATTTTATTAATTACATTACGGTGCTTTATTTTTGACGCAGTTATTGTTTGTTTGTCATTGTCTCTCGTTCTGTTGATCCTATTCATACTGTTTTTTAGTCATCCTATCTTTAACGTTTCAGCCTACGCCAATTTTTCGTGTTTCCACTTTTAAAATTACCTTTTATTAATATGTAGATATGTTTTACTCGTTTAGATTCGTATTGTCAATTGATGTGAGTGGTTGGTTGTTGAGATGATTGACGGCGACATGAAGTGTATCTATTTAATGTTTAGATGTATGTATAAACTTAAGATTTCTTGTTCACATGAGGAAAGTGGCCATAATTCCTTTTGATATTAATACAATTCTTCTTCCTATTGATATTTGTTTTCTTTGTTTGCAAATCTTTCTGATTCGGATGTCTTTGTTCCTTCTTTACTTTGTTTGTTGGCGCTTTCGAGGGATGAATGGGTTTTCCGAAACAGCTTTATCTAGACATTTGGACCTAAGTTCTATGCAATGGCATTTCGATAGTATTGTTAAGGTGTGTTTTTGATCTTTGATTATCATCAGGATCTTTTAACCATCCTCGACTTACTAACGTTGATTGATGTAGGTCTTGTCTATTCTAAATTCATTTTTATCTTGAGCGGACGTTGATGACGGTTGATTCATAGCTGGACCTGGAATCGTGTACCAGGTCTTTTCACAGAGATAAGTTGGTGTGTCCATTGCAACATTGCTATATTCATTGGTGGCCTGTTTTAGTTTTGCAATTTTGTTTTTGTCTGTCTTTTAATAATTTTCAATTCTACATATAGTGTAACGTCACCTTTACAGTAGATAAATAGATTGTCCGAATAACTTATAATGAGAGGAATACTTTAATAGTTCCTGTTTTGACTGCACTTGCACCTACATTCAAGGCAACACCAGTTCTGTGGTGTCGCTAGGTTATGGTTTTTTTTTTTTAAACTTGGGTAATTTCGGGATATTAACACATATACATTTGGCTTTGTTGTCTTGATTTATCACGATCCTGTCTATTCTAAATTGATTTCTCCCTTAGAGTCAATTGGTAACGGTTGATTCGGATCTTGGTAAGATCAATAGCGAGACCCTCTCATCCATTTGGTTGGTTTGACGTCATTGTTAAATGTATGTCACAGTTTGCTAGTTCATTCAGGTGTTACTTTTTTTTATAAAGCTATTGTTTGCTTGTCGATAACTTTATATTTATATTTATTGTTATGTTGGTCGTCAGTCATTTTGATTCAGCTGTTATTTTTTCATGTTATATTGGTCCTCAGTCTTTCTGATTAAGATGTCAATAATTTCTTTCTTGTTTTGTTGGTCGTCAGTCATTCTGATTCAGATGACATTTTTTCTTTCTTGTGATGTTGGCTGTCAGTCATTCTGATTCGGATTCAAATTCTTCTGGTTCAGATGTCAATGTTTTCTTTCTTGTTATGTTGGTCGACAGCCATTCTGGTTCAGATGTCAATGTTTTCTTTCTTGTTATGTTGGCCGTCAGTTATTCTGATTCAGATGTCAAATTTCTCTTTCTTGTTATGTTGGTCGTCAGTTATTCTGATTCAGATGTCAAATTTCTCTTTCTTGTTATGTTGGTCGACAGTCATTCTGATTCAGATGTCAATGTTTTCTTTCTTGTTATGTTGGTCGTCAGTCCTTCTGATTCAGATGTCAATGTT